>MNPL01003862.1:0-13457 GCA_002081605.1 Tropilaelaps mercedesae | reverse complement strand
TATATATATATATATATATATATATATATATATATACGTATTTCACTTCTGGTTCTAACCTTTTCCCTCACTATCTATCTACTTTCCATGCACCCATATATATGCCCATCCAACAAAAACTGATGACTGAAAAGTGGTAGATTGAAAAATGGCAAGAATGATACATGCTAAGGATTAAAAGCATCAATTTTTGGACACAAACCTGCAAATTGGCCTGATTGCCGCACATAGGGTGGCACCGGTTGAAAGTCCATCAAGACTAAACATTTTGAGCCATTTATCCAGTCAGTACAAGTGATCATTAAAGTTTCATCAGTACTTTTTTATTTATTATTAGTGGACTATAAATTGGCCGTATTATTTCTGATGCCCTACTGTTTTTCGCTTTCTTCTTTGTTTCTCTCTCTTTCCCACCATACTCCAGATATAATGGATATAAAGCCGAGGCGCTAAGCGCACAGCGCTTCTTTTCGCCTTTTGACCAATTCGTCTGTAACTAAGCCCATCTTTTGTGTGGCTATGTGTGTCATCGAGTTTGTGCGTATGTCGGTGCGCTTTATTCAAATTAAGTGATCTATTATTTGTGTCTCGTGCCGTTTTTCGGCTCCTTTGTTTCTATCTGCTTTGCAATGTCTGTCTTGCCTCTTTACCAGTCGGCATGCTATCGTCAAAGCTTCCAAGTCCCACGGTGTTACTACACTCCAGGGGCGTTCGCTCCTATGTAGCACCTTTAGACACTAGGTGCCACCTTGAACCGTTGAGGGAAGGGCCGAGCAGCTCCGTATAGTCCGGCCGCAAGGACGACCGGCAACGATGAGCCACAGAAGAAGAAGCGGAATTCAATAGAGAAGAAACAGGCCCAGTAGTTCCCTCCAATTTCGCCCGTTTCTCATCCCCTTAATCTCAGCAAAATAAGAGCCTTCGGCAGCCCTCACAATATTTTCAGGCCCAGCACTTGCAGGGCCCTCTCATAGCGCAGCGCATCCACCCTTGCCAAGTTCCTAAGGTCCTTCTCTTGCGCTTGAACTACCTCAAGACTCTTTAGCCAAGCATTGAGGCAACCCCACGACCTCTCTCAGACCTTTTATCCGAGTCTTACATGGTGCTCCCCAGCTGTCCGTCGTCCCTGGTGATTGATAGATAAGGCTGCCAGGAACGTTTGTCGCGTAGGGGGACGTGGCAATAATGACCGTTTGCCGGCACAGGAACTAAAGAGATGGTGATACCGATTCCGTCCTAGAATGATGCTACACCGAATAAACGGGCCACGTTCAGGATAGCTCATACTGTGGTGGTCTCAAGGTAAGCCTTATTCTGAGTCGCCGTTAGAGAATGAAAACGAGACAATAGGGAGAAAGGAGTAAGCTACCAACGAGCCAGCTAGCGGCAGCCACCTGTAGCAATTGACAAAGAAGACATTGTCTCATAACGTTTTGGCGAAAATCTGAATGGAACAGGTTTTTCCATTGTTCCCACTCAAAGATCGGGACTAATGTTTCTTTTTGTATAATAAAGTCCGTCAATTTGCAATATGGGTAACTGAGAAGTCTATATGAGCTTCCAAGACAGATATTCTTGAATACTGCAACCATGGTTTCCCTCTGCGCCCATAACCAGATACCCTAACATCCTATTTCATAAGCAGCTATGAGGTAACCTCATTTCTTGGTAGCTGTAGAAAGATAAGAAGAACAAAATAATGATTTGAATATACACATTTCGTATATATTATTTCAAAACAATATAATGACTCTCTGCATAACTATTCAAAAGAAGATCGTTGTGTTGTGGATGTTCAACTTATCTAGAAGCGTCCGGAGCGGCCAGTTTCTCAGTTCCGTCCACAAGCTAAGACATGCGCAGTTTTTTTAGTCTCCGCTACAAGGGGTCTTACTTAGGATAACATTTCGGACGTATTTTGAAAAACATCACTTATTCACTGAAGTAAGCCTTAAAGAAAACATGGCTTCACTGTCTTTCAAATCTATTTGTTATTATTTATTGCTATTTAATTCAAATTCATATAAAGTAACATCGATAGTGGGAATCGACCAAAATAGCTCACCGCGGATCAGTTATTACGATTATTTCATACCGTATATATTTACAATTGGCTTCACTTATTTTTCATAATTTGACAACATTTTATAATAAAAATAATCAAACTTCGTGGATTTTGATCAAAGCTCTTTAGCAAAAAGCTTCAATCATGGTAGTCGGGAATGTAGCTCCTTCACCAGGATTTCCACCAAGAAGATTTATCAAGGCGATCCACAAACAGCAACTAGTCAATTACCTAGGTTTCTCTCAATTAATATTGTTATTGCTATTACTATTTTTATTATTATCCTCACGCTGAGTCCATCTATTGAAAAAAGGTTGAGACTCCTCTGTCTGAGCCTGTCCAGGTTCATGAAATGATCGAATTGCCAAAGTTAATTTATTAAAATTAATCCATTCGAAACTTTTTTTTACAAAGGTAACTGAATAATATATAGGAACAAGCAACTTAAATGATTCGATACACTTCAATATAGCAATTTTTAAGGTTAGCAATTAAGGTTACTTACATTGAGCTAAACAGCTCTTTTATTTCTTAGACTACATAAACGAGGTGACGATAAACTGCTCTAGGGTAATACCTTAATAGTTTGACTATATAGAATAGTACTCCAGGATGAACGAACCCCGGGATTACTCTGTTGCCTCCGCCCCGTACGGACCATAGACAACCAGTGTTTCAATCTATCTGTACGAGCCGTTAGCGGTATTGGTTAGGATTAATCGGAATTCCTTATGACGAGGTTTAAATTACAGCTTTTCATGTAGTCACACATTTAATGCATGGTCACTTCCACAATATGTAAAGTCAATCTAAGTAGCCTATCGCGACGCCGGCAAGGACAGAGCGCTAAAAGTATGGAAAAGAAAGTCACTCACGCAGAAGAAATCAGGAAAGAAAAGCCTTTACGTCTCGACAATCGAGAAGAATGCAAAACGTCGCTTTGTTTCAATTAGTACCTCATTAACCGTTTGCTTTATGATATTTGCTCTAAGCAGACATAAGCCTAGCGAGGGCACTACTTCTAGATAATGACTCTCTGTTGTTTACTCATTTGTTTTAGCCTACTCATCGCATTCACTTACAACGTTGAAATAGCTCCAACCTCAGCAAAATCAAAAAATCATTCTTGTGCACATTTATTCATTGCCAGTGACTAAAGTTTTTATTAACTGAGGCAAAATTACTTTTGAGATATTTTCCGTTTTATACATTATAAAAGATTAAATAAACAATTGTATAGCTGTGGAAGCTAAACGTTAAAGCTCAGCTTAAGTTCATGCTCAATTGTGTGTAATTCAAAATCGAAATATATAAATTTATTCATAAACTTCCGTTATTTAAATTATTAAGCGGTGGCGACAGATAACAGTTGAAGGCAGACACATCTAGTGCTATTTCGTTTTTATGCAAAATTATTTATGAGTGAAATTACTAGTAGGCCTCAGTCTATGGCCGCGCACTACTTCGTTGATTCAGTGGGGAGAGCAGTGTTCAGCCCACATCATGTTCACACTAACGTATTTAGATCGGCATATATTAGGATAATGAACATTGAACGTTTATTAATATTTTTGGTGATGCACGACGTGGCATTCAGAACGTTGCAGTATAATCTACAGCATAATGAGCCCCTAACGATTGAATAACTGTGCGACCTACTTTCATATAGTCAGGAAAAGCAATGTCATATCTGGCCTACTCCTAGACGGGTAGGTACTCTCAAGCGTTAAGTTTGCCCTTGAAGTCTTCTACCTGCCAATAAGTGATGTTATCAGAGAGACAATATACTTCTACTAGCTAATATTAGTTTCTCAACCAACTTCAGCTTTGTTCCAATTATACTCCAGTTATTGGAGTTACCAGTGGAAGATCTATCGACAGATGCTCATATCGATATGGGACGTAATTCGTGTCCGTACTAGTAAATGAACTCATAGAGCAAAGGTAAACGTGCACGATGTCATCAACTAATCATGTGATTTGTTCTAGATTAGCAAAGAAAAATATAATTTTTTCGCCAAGTTTTACGGGTGCTTTGGCATAACACTACATGGACGCTTAACGGATAAAGACGTGTTTTCGCATCAAACCTTGTCACTTTTGAATTAATTTTTGAAGGATTTCCACCAAGCTCAGGTGCCACGGTGGATTCAGCTTGGATGCGAAACTGTGCGAAAAATGATTTCGCCTGTAAGACTGGGGTAAGATCACGTGTACGAATTGTTCAGTATTACGTTTCAATTATAGAATACTGCAGGGCTCGATAAGAGTGAACAATACTCTTTTTTGCGACGGCAAAACGCTCATACGCACCCTGAGCTCACGGTAGGATGTTTGCCTAATGTAGAACCGACGTTGAAAGCGTGCCCACATCATTCAAACTAGCTCAATTTCAATCTGCACCCATTTGTTTATGTCTCCATTATCAATTGTACTACGAACCAGTGGGTCGCTGAATGAATTATAATAATGAGCTTTAGACCAAAACAACATCGGCTGAGTGCTGAACTACACTAATTTCGGAAAACGGCGTAGAATACAAATTCTGGGCTGAGATATTTCCTAGAAAGCTAGCACCAACTTAGCTTGTGAACGCGTTCCTTGAATGGATATACAGCACAGAGACCAAGTTATTTTTTGTATTCGTGTTTTCGTAAAAAAGGAATTTCTTAACGGAGGCCCAATTGGCATCTACGAGTCATATTCCTAGATTTTCAAAGTAAATTCTATTTAACGTGAACTGCAAAGAAATAAATGGACGCTTTGCTTTTTTCTTAAAAACCTAGAGAACTCACTTATAAACCGAATTCTTTTGCCGAGTAGCTCTTAAAGTATTTTGTGCTTCATATTAAAGCAGCCATCTCAATTCCTGTACAAAGTAATTTATACTGTTACTTACCGTTGACATTGCGCCACTTCAATTCCAATATTATTTTTTAGCGAATATCCTCCCTTTGTATAATTATTCGGCACCCACACATTTTGCACAGGCTTATGGTTTCAATAGATTCATTGGTATCACACAAAATTAGCGCAATTGCATATGTGAAACATTTTCTCAACATGCTTAAACAACATTATGAAATCAACGTCAACTTCTCCGCAGATTAGCCTCATTTATTATAAACGGAGATCTGACATTTTGAACTCTTTCCAGTCATGTACTTTAGAAATTTTGTTGTACAAAAAATTAAATAAATAGCGCATGCATACGGAGCCCTGTCTCCATTGTCTAGTGGGTATTGTTTGCTCTCCAACATATATTTGATCTTCTCGTGTCTATGCACATGTAGTCCGTTGTTAACTACAAAAGGCCTGTGTGTATCTTTTTTATTGGATGACCACTGGATTATCGACAGGGAAAAGAGCAGAAAGGTGTAATCTAAAATAAGTGTGATACTTAAACAGTAAGGGATAGCGAGGGTTCTTCTTCCCTATCCGTTTTCTCAAGATTGTATATTGTTATAAAGCGGTACGTAGAACCTAGCCACTCGGTTTTCCCGCCTTTAGGCTTCTCTTAGGCTTCAGGTGGATGTGCTGTCATTTGTATGCGCACATGCTGGTAGTTTAGCTTAACAGCAGAGTCATCCATCCACGACCAACATGGCTAAAAGCGCAGCGGTGTCACTTTATGAGCTCGTTGCGTTGCGTAAGCCCACGCGGGACCCACGCAAACCTGGTAGTTGGTTGCATAAACTACAAAAATACCAACGACCTGTTTTGATTAGCGGGTTCCCGCCAACGGCGCAGCAAAAAAACAACGAACGACGGCAGAATAAAACGCCAGATTTTGGAGCAGCTACTACTACTACTTTGTTGGAAACTTTAGATACTACATTTAGAAAACGCAGAGCATCTCCAGTTTCAACCCTTAACCCAGACCAATTTGCGTCTCTTGCCTTTCCTTTAACTTACAGGGCGATTTCCTATCTGCACAGTGCTGCAGTAGCCTTTACGCCTCCCAACAAACTTCAAATGACAGTATAGTGTTATTCGTTCGGGACCGTAGGGTGACAATCCGCTAGGTTTTATCGCAGCCGGCCCACCTGAAGCCGCCAGTTTGTCGAGAGCCTGCAGTCAGTTCAGCAGAAAAGTGCAATTTTAACCCCATTGTCTTTGGAACAATTTTTTAGATAAATATTTTTCTTTATCCCCTTTTTCATTAATCTTATTGGTATGTCATTTGTAGAATTAATTATTTTGTAAGGAAAATTGGATAGACTAGCTCCCTGTGCCTCCTGTCGCTTCGCCAATCAGAAAAGGATCGTCAAGGTTTTCTCCACTAGTTTGCGCTGCTCACCTTTCCAATTTGCAGGCTTCGGCGAAAATCATCGAATCAGGAAAATTTAAAATAGTAATAGTGAGCCTGGTATCGCATTTAATTGGTCGTGTGCTGGTATCACTATTGACTGACTGCCTTGCGGAGAACAAGATAGGAACTGGAAGGTAGGGATAGTATGGACCTGTTCGGGTTTTGCACGGAAGCTGCATTACCACACGCTACCATTGGCTCCCGCTTTTATTTATAGGTTCGGACGTATTTGCTGGCGGCTGCTGTCTTCCTTCAACTAGGTCGTTGGTCGCCGCTCGTGACAATCGCTGGAGTCTATCCCCAACCCTCGACGCAGACAAATGAAGAGCGATCGTTTGTCGAGTCGTTCGTTTGTTTTCCGCATTACCCTACTCCCCACTATGACCTCTGAAGTCCCTTAAACTATCCTCTAAAGTACCCTTTTTTCTCCCACTGTTCCCATATTCTGTTTTAGTTTTGCCGTGGTTCGTTCGAGCACCTACGGCAAAGCGGATGGCGAATGTCGTATACGGTGAGAGGGGTCAGCCCCGTGGCTTGGACGGGAAGCCACAAGGCTGAGTTTCCGAACTCTGAAGCTTCAACCCACTGTAACAAATTTTCACCCAAAACTAGTTTGTTCTCAGCCATTCCCGAGCCAGGCGATCGCGCTGTCGCGCTAATTCTGTTTCTGGGTAATGCTAGCGCAACTACTGTTACTGTTGGTGCTGCTGGGCTGCTGCTTTCTGAATCAATCCATATGGAACTGAGTTTTCATACGGACTGGTTCAGAAAATCCGCGGAAAATGAGCAAAGAACAGAGAGTCATCTCAAGTGCGACGGAACCGCCTTTTGATACGGACCCGCTCTGGTTCGGCGGGTTATTCTTCAGTCTCGGGTTTCCCTTTGCCGCCGTCTGTTTAGAGCGTACCCTTAGCAAAGAGCAGCTAGGGCTCTGCACACAAACCAAACTAGCTCTACACAAGTTCTCACAAATCGAGAGTCGCAGCAGAGTTATTGTCAGGGAAGAAGACCCTGACACCCTGAAAACCGTTTAAGATCAGGCAAAAAACAAGAAAAAATGAAATAACTGACTGTTAAACCGGATTCTATCGGAAAGACGTTCAAGAGTAGACCCTAGGGAACAGAACGCAGATAGCCATCAGTCGGCTGAGCAGAATATGTCAGGAAAGGCGGTGCTAAATCGGCGGTAGAACGAAGTAGAAAAAGCAGATGGTGCGCTATGGAAAATGTAATCGGAGTTTCTCCATATCCTACCTGTCCCTAACGCGAGATTGTTGAAACGTGAAAATACCTAGCTGTGGTAAAGTCAACTGGTCAGGTCTAGTAAGCATTCGTGAAAAAGAACAAAAAAAACGACTTCATCAGCCACGTTATATGGACCAACTCCGATCAAAGCGAATATTGACTGACACTCGCAGATGTTTTCACAGTTGACTTTAGAAGCCGCTTTCGTTCAAAGGTTCTACGACAGCTAGTAGAAAGTACATAGCTGGCCAAGATGTTGAAAGAAGTGAACCATTCAAGAACCCATCTCGGCCATTCTATTTATTTCTGTTGCTTGGTTCGATATAAAACATTGAAAATCAGAGATTACATATGAACAAGTTAACGAACTGGTTACATTTTCATAATTTATGTTACTGCCCACCTGTGAGAAACCTGTAAACATCTGGGCCATTATGCATCTCACTGAGTGATGTAAATGACGGAAACGAACACAGCAGAAAAGTAAATAATCAATATGATCCGTTCCGTGAGCATGAATAAGTAACTCATACATGGCTAGCTAAGCCGCGAAGGATTTACTGTTAGCGAGTTTGGTAAGATACAGGTTGCCAGTGTGTATCGTCACCTAATTTATTAGCAACACATACGCTAAGCAATAATAATACTGTTAAAACAGTCAAAAATCTTGTACCGAGCAGTATTTGTTTGTTGCCGGATGATCTAGGTGCAAATATGGTTAAACAGTTTTAAAAAATTTTTAACGTAACGCATTGTCACCGAACATGTCACATGTGTGTGCGCTACAAACTGAGTTGTTTACCGAGCCAACAAAGTCGAAAAATCTTACGTGTAAAACAGAATATGGTCGTTACTTATTTCATTGTTTATATAATGGGTTACTAGTTGCGTTGTGTTGCGTTAATATAGGAAATCCACGGTTAACGCAGCTTTTTCTGTAAGAAAGTGAGAGTTTTGGGTAGACAGGGGTATTGTGGTGCAATAAGTGAAGCTATTATTATACAGAATGTCTTTGAAGTAACTTCTTATCGTTTTTTAAAACGGCTGGGTATACAACAAAGGGCCCAAAAGCATGATCGTAACTCGTATCGACGGCGCAGTCGATCCGCACCCGCAAATCGCTTCCACTAACTTAATCTAGCGTCAACTAACTTTAAACTCGTTTAACTAATAGCTGTATCTCAGTGGAACCTTAACTGTTCTATGTATACACTTCTGATATTCGAATAGTTGGTTGAGGGATATTATAAAACCCCATGTTTATTTTTTCTAATGTACCACAAATTATAGCACTGTCGTAAGCATGCCAAAGCTTATAATCAAGTGCTTTCCTGTCGACGAAATTCCTGTCGACGAAATTCCTGTCGACGTGAAAGGGAGAGAGAGAGCAGTCCTAAATACTTCAAGAGGTTAAAAGGCTTTAGAATATGTTAAGACAATATCTTGTTGCGATGGTAAAAAGTGAGGCATGTGGGCTTTTCATTATTTGAATACTGCTTCAAAATTAAAAATACATGTGTACAAGGCTGCTTTAAATTATACTGACTGGGTAATGCTAGTTCTTTTGTTCTACTCCTAAGCCCCACTACAAAGCTTCAGGCTGCTTCACTTTGCCTTGCCTGCTATCTATAGTGGATACACAGGAATTGCTAAAAACATGATCTGGAATCAAAGTCGAATATATTTTGATAATAGATTTTTTGAAGATTTTGATTATGTATTTCGAGAAACAGAGACAATACACGACTAAAAAAGATATTTAGAGGTGTGCAGGTGATGATGATGGTTTATTTCTCAAACGGTATGTAACGATTGCGGTTAAAACGCACGCAATAATTTCGTAGCGTGTCTTCACATTCTTCTGTCAAAAAACTTCCGGCCCGATTCCCAATGGTCCCACTACGCTGTCGAACCGGAAGGAAAGTTGAATTTGAAACATCCACAACAATAATCAGTTTCCGGTACTCTGTGATGACGTTGGACCTAAGTTGGCCTTTACAGTAGCGAGATATAAAAGAACAACATTTGCTCAATTTTTCCTATTTCATAAACATTAAAATAAACTGTTGAGGGTTTCAGCGATACACCGGCCATTTTCGACGCATAGAGCAAGATTGTAAAACAAACTTTCACCATACAAAAAGCGTTCAACTTAATAATAAATAGATGCGGTTTGCATGCCAACTCAAGCATTCTTTAGTCTTGTTTGTCGAATAGGAGAATCTTGAGAGCTCGACTTTCTGCTCTGTTGTCTTTTTTGCCAATTTTTTCACAGAACATTTTTTCCACAATTCTCGATATGCTTCATCAGGCCTTAGCTGTGTCTGTATGATTAAATTATCCACCAAGTTTTCGAGTCGAGGTATGAGGGTATGTGGATTGTAAGATAATACAACATCATCTGGCTTATAAGGGCTATACTAGAACCAAGAGTACAATCATAGCGTCACAAGGTAGCCATTAGGAAGTTAGGCACAAATTGTCGAACGAGTTTTGGTTCAACGAAGTCATACCATGGAAAAGCAACAGATCATTGCAAGTGCTTTAACAAATTGATGCCTTTAACAACGAGTTGGTTCAAGATAAAGATTGTATCGCTAATTTTGCATTTTTGTGGAAAAACGCTGCCAAAGAATAGTTGACGATCCATGTGCCTCGTATCGCACAGTTATGCTAGCAGCTATACACAGCATTATATTAATAAAATAATGCGCTTTTTTGTTTAAGTAAGTAGTTTGCGCCTTCTTCTATGGTGTTTTTTAAGTCCGGTTTCGAATGTTATAAAAACCTTATTTTTTATAATTAGAAGGACATTTTAAGTACCCAAATTGAACATCCAAAACTTACTTGCAAGATAAAAATATGCGAATAAATGTGAACTTGAACGTTATTGTGTTGTAGAACTACTTATTATTTATGATCGGCTGATTTTTGTGCATAGTTTTCCAAATACGGTAATCGTGACTAATTAAAGTCCAAATATAATATCGGTATTTATTTATTTCAAGATTACTTTTGTCAAATACATGTTTGCGTACACTTGACTAGTGCAAAGGCTTATTAGTGCCACAGAATCGGGAGTCAAAATGTCAATTCACTATCAAAGCTTAATAAACATTATAACCGCAGATTTCGCACTTTTTTGTATCTCATCACTGTTGTATGAAAAACATTCGTAGTGCATCCTTAATTTGAATAAGCAAGCTGTTCATCTATCTGTGAATTAATATATATTATTTTATAACTTGAAAAACAGACTAATCTATTGAATAGCAGATGAATGGCATTGACTTTCTTAAACAACTCAAATAACTGTACAGACTTATTCGGACATAAAAAGAACCACTTTATGATTCAAACAAGAAAAAGGGAATGATTATCGCCTAACATTGTAAATAACAGCAAAACGTGTATTGGTTAATTGTATGTACTTTTTTCTATATGATATTTACTACATATGTATTCACGGCTGATTTATGGTTGATGCATTATACAACTTTGACAGAGATGCACGAAAATACAATTAAGATAAATAATAATGCAGCCTTGCGGCGTCTGCGAATAGCAGTCTTTTTCTTGCAAGCCTCAAGTGGATACATGTCAACAGTTCATATAACAGTCCATATGCGTGCATATCCACGAAAAGCGTAGTTCACACGAGGCGATTACATTGCTCCGACAGCTTTGTTTTGGAGATACAACAACCCTATGAACTATGCACGTTCAAACATCGGACATGCAAAACCAATGTCCTCAAACACATGTTGTCTGCTCAAGTCATTGCGCCCTTTAAGTTGCTTCATTAGAAACACGAGTAAGAAGCAAACTAAAAGGAATTCACAAGGTTTTCGTAAGTTAAATATAATGTTACGTAATAAGTTTTTTTAGAAATTTAGCCACAAATTCTTCAAAAGTTCCTTTGCTGTATACCCGTGCCCCATATTGTCGGAAACTCGTTATTTTTCCCTCCACTGTAGCTTCTCATTTTGGTTCATTTTTGGTGTCTTCCGCCATGAACCTCGTTAGTAGCGACGAAGCCTCAAGCTATGTACGCTACTATCTAGCTTGTATAGTTTGATTTCAGAAACAATGTCAGAGTTGAAACACCTGAATCAATTGACCGCAAACGGATCGACAATAAATGATAAATCTACTGTTGAAAATTAAATATTATACGAAAAATAAAAATAAATATTATATGAGCTGTTTTTCTTATAGTAACGGGCCGAAACGATTTTACAACATTTTAACAATCTTCTCGGTGCGTCTTCTTGGTCATTTTACCTTGCTAATCCCGCTAGGGTGCAGTCTATTACTGAACTCCTTAAACTTACTTTTTTCAAAATCCAGTGAATGTGCTAAATGGAGTAACCTTACAATAACCGGTCCTCTCACCAGGATACTTGTTTTTCAGCCTGTGGATTTACTTTGAAGAGAATCACATTGTTAGAATATAATAATATCGTACTGTATAACTGTGTCTAAAGAATTCGAGCCTCAGAAAATTTTAATGCTGATATGTTATGATATGTCAGTTAGAGCGCGTTGTTTGCCTGTGGAGGGTCTGTTATTTTTAGGCCTAGTTTACAAAAATGCGCTGAACATCAGTGAATGGCAAATAAAATGGAATGAATAATTGAATCACTAAGTGTTTCTAACACATTTGTCATTTTAGTACAATCGATAAAAGAAGATATGAAGTACTTTCAACTAGAAGCGTCTGCTCGTAAGTACACTTACCAAACAACTTTGAGATGGAGTTGTGCTGGATTGGCTGACGAATTCCTCACGTCATTGTTGCGACCATGTCAAAATGCCGGAGAGGCTTTCTGTTCACAGACGCGTGCTCAATGTTGAGCATTTCATCAATAGGTCCAGTGTAGATGACTCCTTAGCGTCTCAGTTCTTAAATTTGCTGCATAGTGCGGTAACTATTCACCATACTTTGAATTGCTATACCTATAAAATTTTAAGATTTTGAAATTCCTGCATATTATTCCAGAACCTGCAGGCTCAGTCGTAGTCTTTTTGTTTCTATTCACATTCAATCTACCGTGCTTGATACAACTAAGAATTAAAACCATCAGCTACAACACAGGTTTTTTCCGGAACTCTGAGGAAAAACTACACTTAAAATATTATTTTCGCTTTGCGGATGGTAAGCTGTAACGTCTCAGCTTGAATAATAAAAAGCGACCCGGAAATGAAAATATTCAAGTCTCATATGTATCGTTTATTCTGTCGCTATTACGTATAACTTGAAGTTAGTAAAAGGTTAACCAATGTTTCTCTTCTTGTTTTATAAGAAATATCCGTTAGAGACTAGTAAATCCCAAAAGTAGACAAGCAATAGGACTATAATTTCTATGTGATCATGGTTGGTAAAGAATTTAGCGACAAGATGCATATTGCTTTAAGTGTTAATATGTAATCGCCTATATTTACATCGCCAATACGGGACTTTTCACGCATTTCTGAAAGTGAAATAAGGCAGTAATAAAGTAAGAAATAGAGCTTGAAGTATGACTTACTTGTGCCTATTTCCGCATGAACTTTTTCATTTAGCAAGGTTCTTTGCTTGAATAATTTTTCTAAATTTCCCACCACACCTAAACATTCCTTACCTCAATATTTATATTATCAGGAAAGCCCACAGGCCTTTTTAACGCTATGTCTCTTCAACAATATCGCAGATAAAGCTTCTTGCAAAATTGTATGCTTCGTATGCGTCTGCGTACGTATACACGATTTAAGAGGATGCATATTCTTGTCACCTTAGTAAAATCATATATATATATATATATATATATATATATATATATATCACGAAAATTT
>MNPL01003860.1:0-18965 GCA_002081605.1 Tropilaelaps mercedesae | reverse complement strand
AGCCAACAAGCTTGTGATTCAAGTGGAGGCGGGCAGATGAGAGGTTAGCGACGGAGTTAAAAAATGTAAGAAAAGACAAACTGTTGCTAACTAAAGACACTTAATGAGCGACTGTGTCCTATACGCTTAATTTCTTTTTGCTGTGCGTGATTCGTGCATTCTAATATAATCCGATACGTTCGTTCATTTCTTGAGCGTGATTGCAGATCACCGAGAAAACGATGATGGAGTCCAGCACCGGGGAGCCCGTTGTATCGAACTAGCGGGTGTTGAAGAGCTCTATGACCAGCAATTTGACGAATCATCCTACGAAGTTGTCGATGTGAGTGTAGAGAAATCGTTTATAGAAGAATCCTGCGTTCTATAGATAATACTATGGAGCTATAAATAATACTATAGATACATAAATAATGCTATAGGTTCATCTCTGCTACATACAAAATTTCGTTTATGTTAAAAACAGTCTTATCGCATGCATCCAATTTTGTGTTCGTTTTATTGCATCCCGTTTGTTTCAATGTATTTACTATGTTTGACCAGGGAAGACTAGCAATAGGATCAGCTAGCCCGTTAACATGCTGGTTAATAGGTGTCCCCCTAAACAAATGCAAGACCGCAGCATCATCGCTTTTCCTTTTTGATAGTAATGCGTTGTCCAACATTTAAGCGAATTCTGGCATATTTTGTTAGGCAGGTCCAACTTCATCTGCACCAGCCAATCGCGATTATAAGATTAAATATAGTTCCATAATCACACGATTATGTGACGGATTGCAATAGTCCTGATTCCAAGGTAATGCAATTCGCAACGTGAGCGAACGCAAATTGTCGTATGAAATAGGTAGGCTTGCACAATCACGCGGACGAAGGGGGCTTTCGTGTAATTGGCATTTTTGCACAGGTTTTTTTCGGCCGTGTGCTTTTCTGAGCTTTCATTTTAGTGCATCACAAGGCCGAACATTGCTGACCAGGCCAGGGCCAAGTCGAACTAGTTTTGTTGAATGTCATCTTTATCTCGACTGACGTGCAAGATCCGCGGTCAGTGCTGCATCGGACATTTTGCTCAGTTGTCCAGTTAAGTTTAATGGAGCATCACTCATATATCGTTGCTGGTCACCGGCATCGGCATTATTCGACATAGATCTTAGTGAACAATTTATATCAAACGACCAAGAGCAGTCTATGGTTTTCTTCTGCTTAACTCGTTAAAGGGCTAGCCTATCATTAAGAAAGTCGGTTGTTTCAGCCTGATTTGAAGATTATTTAGATTTGTTTAGCTTCCGTTAAATACTCGATGTCGCAATGATATGAATCTCGTGACGCGTTTCTGTGCGATTGTGCGGCTATTCGCTTTTTAAGCGTGGCTTTGTCAAGTACTTTGTTTGGGTCTCCTTAAACCGCTACATTTCGTATCGAAGCCAATATATATTCTCAATCTAGGTAATAGTTACATATGGTCACAGCGTTGCGTAACAGGATAACTGCAGAGTCGTCTCTATCCGGCTTTTTTTTTATCTAACACTGTCTAACAATTGAATTGGTTCTGAGTTCAGATAATCTCAAGAAACGTTTTCAAATGAATATGCACTTTATGGATCGAAACAAACAAAAATCGTAACAGTTGGCAGCATTTAATTTTTAGAAACATTCAACAGACGGTATGAAAATTCGACGGGTACAACGACATGTACACGTATTTGCTCTACCACAGAAGAACTAGAAGCCAGTGAGGTTCCACTGGGCTGGCATACATTCTCTGTGTGTATTTAAAAGGCGTAGAGTTGAACAGTGAAAGCAGCGAGCCTTGAGGCGCTTTCTAAGTGAATGCTAAATACTGATCTGATAAATTGTATTATTAGCACACATCAACGACCGAATCGATGGTTTTCGACTTCGCAAACTTTACTTTAATCGGAGGGCGCGCTGTAGAATTGTAAAACGGCCACGCATAAATAGCCTTGGAATAGTCTTTTGTTGAAAAGCCACTGAGTAAACACTACGGTTGCTTCGGTATTTGTGCTGACTCCACGCATTGACTACCGCATGAATCCACATTCAGAAAAACGCACAATTTTGAGGTCAGATGTTGAGTGCTTTGCACACTTTACTGAAGTAATGACTGGCACACACGTCTTGTTCAGCTAAGACGTGATATCATCACATATGATCACCATTATTATTGTTGTTATTTTTCACCTATCTTATAGTACGAATTAAATAACAGAGATCTAAAGATATAGATCGACAGACAAGGAAGATCAGTGTACGAGCCGCTTGACAGTAGCTGGTAGTGGACTTCATAGATTTGACTTTTTTTTCTAGTGTAATTAGCTTTCTGACAGATGTGTTAATACCCACGAAAGGGCTCGCACAGAACGCGGTGCTGCTACAGCAATAATAATGAAAAGACGGTCCATGCTGAAAAATCGTAAAGCCCGTCACTCAAAGGTAGCGTTCCTCCATGACAGAAGTCCATTCATGAATCACATATTATGGAATTAAGAGCGTTTGTACAAACAATAATGCAGCGATAGAAAGAATAACATACACTCGTCTATTGTGAAAGCCAAAATATTCGCTCCAACTTAATAAATGTAGTGAGCTTAAATCGAGGCCGCTAGAGCATATGCGTTGTTTGCTTTTCGTTGCTAAGGCATTGCATCTGAATCGTATCGAATCTTGGCGCATATATCTAGCAGGGCTTTTTAGTCTAAGGTCCCAGACGGGTTAATATCCTCTGATCTGGCCGTATTCATGTCTGTTCATTTGGTTCTTGAACCTTTGCAATTACGAACTGTTTGGAAATGGTTACACTAGATTTGAGCTCTTTGCGAAACCCATGTACATTGCGTTTGTTTTTTTGTTACATTGGTCCTTAAAATCTTGCAAGTTTCTGTTGTGCATTAGACATATACACCAAAAAAGGGAAACTGCCCATCGTCTCTGGAACAGAGAATTCTATCAATAAACTAGAGGAGCATCGACCTATATTCGTCTAGCCATTTACTCAATAATTTCAACGGAGGGAATCGTCAGAAATCTGACCAGTTATTCCAGCTTGCTATAGCTGTCAAGATGCTAGTAAAGTTGGTTTATCGGAAAAATTTCTCGTAATTTAGCGGCGTTGGCTCGCCTGTTTCGTCTGGACAGGTTTAGCTAACTGGTCCTTCACAGGTCAACTTCAGCGTGAGCTCGACGTGATCGCGCACCCGGAAAGTACTTCGGATGCGAGGAAGGGATTCCCCTACTATCAATTAGTATGGAAGAGCCTACTGACATTGGTCGTTGTACCATTGGATAGCTTAAGTAGCATTCGCCAGTTGAATCAGGTCGGCCATCGATGACGTTATCGGCTTTGCCTTTATGTGAGGTTATATGAAACAGGCAGTGCCTTCAATGGAATTTGTTGTGATTCCGGATTTCTATCGGTGATTTTATTTGAGCGTTAAGCGCTTCACTTAATTACCACTTAGATGGTCATGGAACGGTTTGACACAACGCACTCGCAGAACAAGCGAATGTACTTGTAGTTAGCCAAACTGCTAATGTTGTATATGGACGGAATTAGCGAAGTGTTTTTCAATTATTCTGTACTTTTTCGTATATTTCCATTTCCCATACCTGATGACAGGATCATAGGGACAAAACGCTTCAAACAGAAACTTTTATTTTTTTGTCGGTTTTCGTAATGCGTGAAGATAGAATATGTGACTAGCGAAGAACTAATAGAAGTACGTAGATGATGGATTAGACCAGAGTTCAAAAATGTTGTCCAAGCAAGATGAGCTATTACAACAAAAAACAGTAAATTCCTAGGGCAACTCCACACACACACAAACACACATCGATTTTGGCATTCAACAGGTACGAGATGTATGGGGCATGCTGTTGGAGTCAAGCGATCTCCAGTATAACCAATCGACGATGCAATAACAGCGCTATCCGCGAATATGAGAAAGGCCAGAACTAGGCCTCTGGTTACGGCAGGGCACCCGTTATTGTCAGATCTTCCGACGATGAATTACGGCAAAGCGCGTTCGAGAGACAAGAGGCTGAAGTCGGATACGGCCATTCGACAAAACAACCATCATGTCGCCGGACCTACGGAGCAAAACTAACGATAACGCGAACGTCAATTTGCGATTCGGCATTGTTTTGAGGGGAACAAGGAGAACGAAGAGAACGACGATTTTTGTGTTAAAGCTGTAATGCCGATATGAACGTGCAGGGGTGTAGCTATCCGCTCCCGGTTGAAACTCACTAGAGTCAATATAGAAATCAATATAGACATGGAGAAACAGGCAGGCGTTAGCTACGGGACACCGCCTGCGAAACTGTGCCCTCCACAAGAGGCAATTTCTGCAACCTGTAGAGGACTCATATGGATTATGTGAGTAGGAAGACATCTGCACGGCCGAGGTTAGGAAGCTCACCTTTTCCACCAGCAGGGGTGGATCGCTGTCCGCGAGACATTTCCGGAGACATTATGAACCAAGAGGCTACTGCATGCGATATGAATTGTGATATGGAACTGAGGGCGGCGAAATATGCGATGCAGTCGCAGCACCGCCCTCGACAGCAGGCAGGTTCTGTTCCAGTGGACGGGAACTGGCGGAAGCATGTCCATCGATCTTGGAATACTGCTAGGTAAATATATATGGGCCGACCGATGGGGTCATTATAGAATATATGCGGTTATTTAACTCAAAATGCACAGCAAAATACAGGTACTTGATGATTTCTGCTATCACACGGACTGAGTCGTAAACTGGGTCATGTATAAGGGTATAATAGAAAGAGAACCAGTTTCTTTATAAATTTATTTAATAAATTTACTGTCAAAAAAATACCTCTTTGATGTTCGTCGTGTTATCTATATCTTATCTCTTATCTCTAAGGGGTTTTTTGTAAGCAAAAACTACTGTTGCCGGTTGAGAAGTGTCTATTATAACGCTAAACTGTATGGCAAGATGGTACTCTGTCGGCGTCAAGCTGTCAGGAACACCATTCATCTTACTTGTTCCGCTAAAATCCATGATGGCCTTTCAAGAAACAAACGCGTGGCGTGTTCCGGCGTACGTGCGTGTTAAAATAACTTATTAAGAGCCACCTCCACAAGTTAAAGCTGCGCAGGTTTGGAGACGGTTAAAAATGGAGTCACACTTCCTGTTCTAGCTCCCGCAAGCGTTGTATATGCGTTTTTGGGTGTCCCGCTCATATAAAGCTTCTATGTAAGATATATCAGGTATAAGTATTCGGATAACGAAAAAAATCTCGGTGCAGTTCGCAATGATGAAGTACGCATCAGATGTTCATAATCGCAGAAATGCTTGTGGTTAAAATTATTTATTTCTTTATTTATTGGAGAGCTGACTTGAAACGGAGCTCGTTTGGAATGTAATCGATACGCAGTCGATTTTCTTATCCAGATTATGCACCGCCAAACTTATTGGGTGGAATTTGTACTCCTTTAACCTAGGCTCGTTAAAATTGCCGTAACTAATGTGTGTGATTGCAATTGTAAGTTCTCTTTTTATCATTTAGCAGATGCAAAGACCGACGGGCTGTTTATTTCTTTTTATCGCCTCGTTATAAATTACAATGGCTATACCGGGCGATTGGCAAATAAATATTTACAATGTGCTGTCTCCCAAGCACCAACATACAAACAGTGAATATACTCCTCCTAAACTATGTATTTGTTATCAATCGTTCCCCTCTGTTCATTGGTTTCCAATAAGTTTTATTAAAAGACAAAAAAATTAAGAACCGCACTATTAAGCTAGTCCAACAACAATGGCCAGCCGTTAGCCACTTTTTGAGTAAAAGATTTTGTAGTTTGCTTATTATTATTATTATTATTATTATTATTATTATTATTATTATTATTATTATTATTATTATTATTAATTTTTTGCTAGATAAATGAGTCTTGCTTATTGTGCCCCGATTAGATAAATACTTTCAAGATGCACAAAAAATCCAGAAATATTAAGACGGCACCATTGAAGTAATTTATCCCAGAAGAAAAATTTAAAACGAACCAGTAAAATACCTCTCTATTGAATCCTGTACAAACTCCGTTATGGACTGCTATACCAGATCGTTGACAATGTTAAACTTTGATTCACAGAACGCTCCCTTGATCGGTGAAGGGTACGATTGCGTAGAAACCTCATCCGGCCACGTCATGCACTCACCGCTAGTTCAGCCCCGGAGGGAAGAGATGATAGACAGCTCAAGGGAGCAGTTACAAAATGATTTCAACCAGGATTTTACTCATTCCTCGTCGAATTCGTATATACGCTACGGAACAAACCTCGTCCAACAGGTGCCACATCATTTTGACCAGGTTTGTGTGCAATTTTGAGAAAACCGTTCACCCAACA
Organism: Tropilaelaps mercedesae; assembly: GCA_002081605.1. Taxonomy (NCBI): domain Eukaryota; kingdom Metazoa; phylum Arthropoda; class Arachnida; order Mesostigmata; family Laelapidae; genus Tropilaelaps; species Tropilaelaps mercedesae. Next base: position 12,576 of record MNPL01003860.1, on the reverse strand, counting down.
ATCAGCGTGACGCGATTGAGTTTTTTTGCGTGTCTTTAGGACAGAACGATGGTGCTATAAAACGATATCTCTTCATTGAAATAATTGGAATTCCATGCATGCTGCGGTCCAGGCCACGTGAAATCTAACGATAATATGCGCCTCTAGCAGTGCACCTCAGCAGAAATGTGTCAGCTATTCTTGCGTGTGCTCGGATGGCGGACGACGAAGCGATAAATATCGTGCCAAACGCACGAGTGCCTCTCCGTGGGTCATATAACCGGCACGTGCAAATAGCGCCCGTATATGATCAACGGCTACATGAACAGCTAACATTTGTACAGCCATAAAGGCAAATCCACGTCAAACAATAGCAACTCACTGAACCCAACGCACAATTCACTACTCATTAGAAAGACCGATATTTGGACTTCTCCGTCCTGGAAATAGCTAAAGTGATCGTAAACTTCCTTAGCCGATAAACATTAGTATCGCACTTCTGAAAAGCCACGTTTCGGGCGGTGGAGTGCCTACCGCTTGACCTTTTGTCTCGCTATACGATTTCCACTGATTATCACGAATGTCCGACTCTTTGCTGATTGCCGTACGTAGGTATCGACGTCAGGTGTCCTCCGCTTTTGTCGCACCCGAGTGCTTCGCTCGTATTGTCGCTTGCTGGCTGCCGTTGGCTGGAAGCCTCTACTCGACGACGGGGCGATTCGCTTAAACCTGCTACGGAAAGTCGTCAATATCGCGTACGTTCTCGCCATCACCGGCCTCATCTTAGTCGGCCACGTATTGACCGTCACCGCATACTACCGGAGGGACGCAATGACGAATACGCGGTACGCCTTTGTTCTTTGTTTGTCTTATCGCTTTTGTTAGACCATCGTGGTCGTCACGTTAGCGTTCCCGGTAGCGGGACGTGCTAATCTACAATGTGCCAAATAGGCATATGTCTGTTTTACGTTATTGGTAAGTGTTTGTGGTACAGCCGGGTGGTTTGAGCAGTGCTTTGCCGCATTACGAGAAAAAACAATCTGCTTATCTAGTTTATTTTATCTGGCTTATCTCTTTTATGTTACGTACTATGACCTTCAGCATAGATGCACTACTGCCTGCTGCGCCCATTCGCTGAAACATCTGTGACCAACATATATGGGCTTCGTTACTCGATTATACGCGTTTCATGAAAAACACTTCAGATAAACGTCTAGATTTCCTTCGGCTCAGTAAGTTAGCCTAACCTGCGGCTGATCTTGAAATATTCCTCTCGATGCCTTTTATGCTTCTGAATTGTCGGACCTATCTTCAAAACCTACAGATTACCATACCCCGAAACACACGTTCCGTCCTGTGTAGGGAAGTTTTGAAGCGTTTGGAGAGACCGAGCCATATTTTATAACGACCATGATTGGGAGAAGTTCTATAAGACTGTATATACGCGATCGTGCCTGCTCCCTGTAGAGACATCAAGAGTTTTACAATGCACATACTTTTGAGTACGCTCAAGCCATGCTCCTTTGAGGTTATTAGTGCGCGTTTGCATGTGTTATTCACAGATTTCCCATCAATTACCTGAGACGCTGTCGATTGACGTTAGAAAAACGCGAACCGGCTATCTCGCATGCCAACGAGAATTCAGGCGTGATTCAATGGGCTGCGTTTTGTTAAAAGTATGATAAACGAGCTGAAACCAATTAAAGCTTCCCCTCAGACATTTTTGTCATACGTCATATTTGATTTAAAATCTCGCCGACCAATGGATTCCATACTGGTTCGTGGTTTTGAGTCGTCTAACGAAATTTCTCAAGCTTACAAGTCACCTACGCAGAGTTAGGCAGCTAACTGAGGATCTTAAACACAGTGATAGCCAATATTTTACAGCATGTAGAATTAATGCATTGTGGCCATTCTTATGTAGCATTGCATCACGTATAGTCTCGATTTTTCACAATTTTTAGGGTGTTTTCTGCACTCACGTAGCACTTACATGTAGAGAAAGTGATCCGTAACGACTCTCTCTCTCTCACAACCAGTGTGAACAACACCGGTGTTCTTGATCGCGTGAGAAATTATTGCAATGGGGCAACTATTTCCAAAGCACGTTGAAGCACAGTCGACCCGCGAGGACACACGTGACAATTCTCTTGCGAAAACAATAGATACGGCCTCTACGTGTTGAAATAGTTCCTTTCGCTGCAGTAATGCATTGACCAAGCCGCCTTTAATCTACGACCCGATCCGAGGTCAACTCGCTGCTCGGAAAAAGCCGAAAAACGTTTTTATAACGAACACCAGCATGACTTTATAGTCAGCTTGGCCATGTAAACTGCGAAGTGAGCATACGCCTTTATGGGATATTTGTAGATACGCAAGTAACATAGATGATGTCTAAAGTTCAAGCCCCAATTTAGAATAGAACCATCTTAGTGAACGAGGATACAGACTTCAAGAAAAACGTGGCCGAGCTAGAAAGAGGCTACGGATAATGTATCGAATTTTTGGCCGATAACAATGCCTATTTTACTTAGGCCATTAGCAAGGCGATAGGAGACTTGATCAAATGGTTTTAGTTTTGAAAGGCAAAACGAATCCGATTATAGCCAAATTTGGTATCTGCTTGTGGACGCGACTAAATGTCCTCAAAATTAAGCAATAGATTAATTTTCATAGCCTAAACCGCATTATTGGCGTATGACGAAAGTCCCTTCGGTGGATTTTTTGCATTTTCTTGCTGATCCCGTAAATGATCATTTGTGGAAGACAGTATATATTTGAGCGGTCGCATGATTTTCTTCTCTATGAGAGTAAGATCCGAGATTATTTAGCAAACTGCCGCATATTTCTCTATGGTAGTATGGCTACGTGCGTCGACGAAGCCATTTGTATTAGATACAAGTCCTGCTGCTAATACAGAAGAGGTTGGAGCTCCTTGGAAAAGGAATGTCGGCTTTCGCCGTGTGAGCGCCGCAAAAAATCAATCAGGTCGCTCCTCGTTATCGTTAAGATGAAAAGATTTCGTAGGGACCGACCAAACGGACTCTTTTATACTACGGAAAATATTTCAGAATTTCAACATATCCACCCGTCTTGTCAAAGTTATTCAGATGGGCGTCATCCATCAGGAAGTCCTATTTAATCTAAAAATGTAGATCTACGTCGTTATCCACGAAATGTACAACCGGCCATATATGAGTTCCACTGATGTGGTAGCCCCACCGACTTCAACCACTTCAATGAAGATGAAGCCCCGGGGTCGCGTCTTCATCATGCAAACTTGCCATCCGCTGATGTTCTGTTAACGTTGTCACGCCCATTCATCTGTGCTTCTTTCGTCATTGGACGGCGAAGGCAAACGCCAAAGCAGAGACCTTCTACTGGGAGGCTGGCGAATAGAAAGGCGAGTAACTCTTATGGCTATCTCTCTCTCTCTCTCTCTCTCTCTCTCCAGTTGCCACAGGGCAATTCTTTCGCTTCGTCTGGACGGTCGGTAGCAGGTGTACGAACCACAAATGAGAACGATCGTCCGGAGCAACCCGTGGTGGCTGGCTGGCCTCGTGGGGAGCGGGGCTTCGCGAGAAAAATGACCGACGTTGCCTAACGCATCGCTCGGCGGCCCGTTAGGACACGGCTAGAAGCGGGACAGCCTTAGGAAGCGACGTCAAGGCCTGGGGGCATTTCCTTGTAGATGCACTGTTTTCCTACGCGGGCTCACTCTCCTCTGGCTCCCTTTAGCAGCCTTCAACGTCCGCTCACTATCGCGGCTCCTATCGCTGGACTGGGTTGCGGTCCAGTCGAGCGCCGAGTGGCGAAGCCTTTCAGTGAATCATCACGTAATTGAAAAAGCTAGGAGACTACCGGGCTCGGTTTGGCCAGTTGAAACTCCGGCAAAGAGTGGCGACTGTTGGCGATGCAGGTGGAGAAGAAGAGCGTGACTGGAGTCCAACTGCAGAGAACGGGATAGAACAACAACTTAGGTGATTTGTGCAAACGGTTAGGACGTGGAAAAACAACGCCTCACCGGCCTACCCCTCACAGGCGGATTGGGTCCTGTAACGCCGTTGTCCGGTGGGGCCGCTTTTTCGGGCGAGGAAGTGATAGGTCAAATGGATGAGGCTGAAGGGTCTGGTGATCGACGTAGGAAACATAGATTAGTGATCAATAGTAGTTTGTTTTTAGGTTACTGTCGGTGCGGGGGTGTGTCTATGCGAAAGAAACAATTGACATGTTGGTGCTACTAGCGAAAAGCAATGCCCTCGAGGGCAAACGTCTCGAAGCTTTCGGTGATATCCTTTTCCACAAAGGCCACTGCCCGTTGCGACTCTACCGCAGCAAAGGTTGCGTATTGATGTACGACCTGAGTGTGCAGGCGACCGCAAATTCGGTTTCTTTATTTTATCAAATAACATAACAATTACGTGAATTTTCCTTTAGCACTTAAAAGCCAACTACCGACTGAACTTGGGCGCCAGAGTAGAAAATAGGTTTGAGAAAATAATAAAAAAAAAAGTGAAAAGAAAATGTGCGGTTCTTTTTACCGTTCTATGTACCGGATCCTCTCCAGATCCATTAGTGAGTTTGCTTGGAGCTATTTCTGTATTTTCGAGAAAAAAGTTCGCTTGTGACGATGCGCAGTGAATTCCTCTGATATGCGGCATAACTTCAGAACAAGCCTTCTGCAGGGTGGAAGGCCAAAAATGCTTGTCGATTGTGCTTTCTCGCTGGTGACTTCAGCGGTGGGGATCGGTGAACATGGTTGATGAGAGTTACAATTTCAAGTGTCGTTGAAAAAAAACAAAATGCCTGTTTAGTAACGCAGTAACTAACATAGTTCGCATCGTAGGACGCATTACTGTGGAAAACTTTGCTCCGCAAATATATGACTCTAAAAGATTCTGCTTCGTTGGGGCAAACCTTCGTATGCTTCTCAGCGGGATTAAGATGAAGCGGCGCAGAGGCAACAGGGGCTTAGTGCGCAAAATCGATAACCGATGAGCTCAGGCTGCGCTATGGAACAGAAGCCGCTACCATTAACCTCGTTCGGCTAATGTGATGAATGTATGACCAAGCATTAGCGGATGCTAAGTAGATGGTTAATATTATATTCGCTGGAGTGATGGCTTTTCTTCGTGAAGTTTGCTGTCGTAGTGCGCGCAGTGTCTACTATTATCGATAAACGACTATTATCGATTAACGCTTCTGAACGCCTGTGCGGGCGGCGGTTCGTCTAGGCGCGCCCTAAACCAAGGATGGATACTAAATGAGCACCTTTACTATTAAGATTATGTCCGATGCAGGACTCCGCTGTACGTCTGCTGCAAATCTCTTTGGAGTTGGACAAAACACACGACTCAGTGTGGGTAAAGCTGACACAGAGAACTGAGTGAGTGTTTAATATCGTCTGAGAGCATCATGATTTGTCTAAGTGCGACAGATCCACCGGTTCAGACGTGTACTCTAAATTGCAAAGGCAACTGCTCTCAGCTCTGAGGGTACGAAAACTGCCCTGATGAGAAGCTCAACGAAGACAACGTTTCACGCAACGAATCGCTTTTCTGAGATCATTCCAGGGGTCCACGACAGGTCTAGGAGATTCATGTGGAGTATAAAAACAGACATTCTTGCCAGCGGACGACGCGCCCCCAGTTTGTTTCGTGTTTTGCACCGATTCGTAAGGCGTCAATGGCCTCATTGAAGACCAGGTCGATCATCGACCGCAAAGAGTTTTCGTCTTGTAACTACAGTTAAACGGTGTATTAGACATCGTCGTAAATTGACACCGAGGTAGTCCGCATGTGTCAGGTCTGATATTCGAGGTCGAGCTCTGTGGCATTCGCATGCAGCCTTGAGGCCACCGGAGGAGACACGTAGGCGCCTGGATTCGATCCCCAGCGTTGCACATTTACATTTTTATGGAGGGGACCGTCTTACGAAGTGCTGCAAAAAACGTGGACGTGAAATGTTGGCTTATGGTCAGCCCTAAAAACATTTTCGGTATAATACTCAAGCTGAAGTTGTAAAGTACTTGATCCAACACCGAAAGCTGTCGTCATTTTGCTTGAGTTCGGATCCTTAGAGTCCTCTGTGATGTAATGTATTCCTTAATCGTCGATTGATGATTCTGTTGGTGGTTAGATATCGTACGTTCTGCGATAGACAATTGTGATATATAGACATCTAAAGTGCCAGGCAGTCGCTGCTAAATATTTTAAAATTTTATTCTTTTAGGGTTGACCACCAGCCAACATTTAACGCCCACGGTAACACTTTTTGCATTAATTAAATTAATTTAAATTAATTAAAATGGATCACCCTTTAAGTGAATGTAAATATGCAACGGCGGGTATCGAACCCGTCCATCTACGTGTCTCCTCCAATCGTACGCATGCACGAAGCCACCGAGCTCGAGCAGTCGCTGCTACAGTTCTCCTCGTCCTCCCGCTTTGTTCAATGATTTTCCACTCAATATCTTCTATGGCGTGATCGCAGAACAACAGAGCGTGTTGTGTCAACGAAATATGATTGCTACATAGCCCTTCTAAATACACAGATTACAAAGGCGTGTGCCCTTGCACGGGACCGTTCGGAGTGGTGCCGATTTCGGGTGTAGTCTATTACTTTCGATTACAGTTCGTTACGGCCGCAGAGAGCTGTTGGTGTTTGCATTAGACTCAAATTGGTTTGCATAACGATGCTCGCAGATGGAGTTTAGTGTGCCGGCCGCTTTAAGGTCGGTTACCCGAGGCAGGTTACGACTCATTGGCTAAAGGAGTGGCGTGGCTCTCTGTACTCGTTTGCGCCCTGGAAAGATTTCTATTGATGCTCTACGGACGATTACGGACATCGTGACCAATCGATTTTGCGGGCAACGGTAGCGTTGTTCGAATCGCATTCGATCGCTACGGAAATCAACTGTTGAAGTAGCTCTCCGAACTGAGTACATGACTGAGACTGCGCTAAAATGCCTGAACGACCTCTGGTCTTTCGCAATATTTATTTACGCTTGACAAAGTAGGTTTGTCAAAAACAGAAGAACGTCGCGAAGAAACATCAGCTTCTCTTTTCACCTTCGCTCTTTGGTCAACGAAAGCGTAGCCTCTAGGCCGCTGAATATTTTGTGACGTTTTGTGGGAAAAGGAACGATAATACCAGCGCAACAATTTGACGATAAATACCCCCGAGTGAGTAGTTAGAGCGATGAAGAATACACACACACACACACACACACACACACACACATATATGTGGGGGAGCTGAGTTTGGCGCCTGGTGCTAAGAACTGGTAAAATGTACGAACAATAGAGAGTTTCATCGCATGCGTTTGTGTTGAATATTAGATGTCTCAAATAAATCCTTCTAGCGAAATGTTAGACCGCTCCTCTGCTCCAGGAGGGCAAGTCGGCTTGCCGAGCTGTGCTCTAGCTTCGATTTAAGCAGAATTAATTTCTTGACGATTGCATTTCTGGGTGCGTTTTCGATGAGCAGTTGTCGTCGATTTCGTCTTGCAGCTCTGTCCAGCGGCGAGCCCGAACGTTGTTCGCTGTATCTGTTCTCCGTGTTTGTGCTACCGGCCACTCTACACTCTATCGCGTTCCTGCTTATGCTGGTCCGCATGCGAAGTCAGGACAGTGAGGAGTTCACCGCGCTCGTCGAAAGGGTAACAAACATTCTGAGTTATTCGAATATTCCATGACATAGTTCGGTGATGGACAACGAACAAAGGCGGACCGTCAGACAATTATGAGTGTGCCATGTCGATTTGACGAAGACAGACCGCCAAGAATAGTCACATATCTACATTATGGTGTTACATGTTTTTATAATAATAATGTGCACAGTGGTGCTGGCTTTGCGCGTACGCAATGCCTGGCTGGGAGTTTTGTAGGCTGCAGAGAGAGTGCCATTCGAAATAGTTCGTATTTTCGCAACATAATTGAAGATTATTATAGCCGAGGTGTAACTCCGGTTGGGGCTAGGGCTCGTTGAGGGCAAGGCCGACTGGCGAAGATTGGACAAAATTCGATATTTGTAAGCGCAATAAATAAGCGATGCTCTTTGAGACATCAATCTTGTGAGTATAGCGTGCGCTTTGACGAACTATAACTATTGGACTTTTTGGGCCTTTTAACGATAGGGCGACAGTGTCTGCCGGAGCCCTGGTCGGCTATTTTCTGCCAATACACCTTTTAATGTAGTTCACATTTGGAAGCATCCAATAGCTCCACCATCCGAAAGACTCTGGGAAATAATTTCTATGATAATCGAGTTGGTTCTTAGGTGTGCGGTTAAGTTTTAGCGTCTCTCTGTTACTTGTGCTCGTATAATTTGTATGTCTAAGTGTGATATTTTTCTCGCCTGCCTATCTATGCGGTCAAAAGATGCTTTTAAAACAAAATCTGTAGTCGACGAAACTGGCGTAAGTAGCATGAATTTTGAAAATGAATTTCGTTTTAGATCATTGAACACATACAGTAGAAAAAATTCAAAGGTTTTCAGTTCGGAATTCTACTCGATTTGTCTTTGGCTACAGGTAAATGTCGTTGATATAAGCCATTTCTGAATCAAGACAAGTGTCATATGCAAAAAACAACCAGAAAAATAATTGAGCTGTCCCGGGAAAGAATTCCCTCGTCAATATGTTTGTTAGTCTTGATGATCTTGCAATTCAATACAGCTGATCTCAAGAAACTATTGATGAACCAGGAATATCGGTGTGCTTTTGGCTAACTTTTGGGCAAATAAAGTATAAAAGTAAGTAATAGGTATAACACTGCGGCAGAGGTTTAAACGATGAATATATACATATATATATACATATGTATATATAAATATATATATATATATTGAATGACCCCTCCTTTTTTCTAAGTCCAGATCTCGATCTCCGTTGCTCACACCCTTTTCGACGGTGTCTGTTGAGCGGATACACGCTTCTGACACCCCTAATAGATATTGGGTGGCTCAACTGCCTACATCTTATTATCAAGGCCAGCTCAAGGTCGAGCTCGGCGGCTTGGTGCATTCGTATGCGCCTTGCGACTGGAGGAGACACGTAGGTGCTCGGGTTCGATCCCTGCCGGTGCACATCTACATGGGGTGGTCCGTCTTACGAAGAAGTAATGCAAAAACTGCTATCGTGGACGTTAAATGTTGTCTGATGGTCAGCTTTAAAACATATTATCAAGGCTAGCGTTAGTTACGGCTTTATCCAAACAGTCAAGTCTACACCGCCTACTAATTTGCTAATCACAGAGACGAATTTTCTGCCAAAAAATTCTAGGAAATATCTATAAGACTGAATAAATATTGGCTAAATCCATGTTACACAGACAGTGAAAAAGACTGACAAGTGTCCTCACCAATTCAACCTTTGTTTTGATTGCATTATAAATGTTGTATCTCTGTTTTGTATATCTACACATCTTTGTCCTCTACACCCACACCAATGCACATAAGTGGGTTTTGTTTCTAGGCGAAAACACAAAAGCACAATATAAACTAAATAGTGCGCTTGCATCGAACTCATTGCATATGCGTGTAGACAAAAATGAGATACGCTTGTTTAGCTGTATAGTACTAGTAGTAGTAGTACTAGTAGTAGTAGTAGTAGTAGTAGTGCATGGTCCTATTTTTTGGTGTACCCTTCACATGGGCGAGGTAAAACATCTCGAGGCCGAGAAGCCGCCTGCGGATGTGCAGGAGACCAGTGGCCTGGAAGCCAGTTCGTGCGAACCATACGGAGTCCTCGTTCGTATCGGAGTCTAACATAGTTACACGTATGACGTATCTGAGTTACTGGCCCGTTCAATGTCCTACCTATGCACCAGGACGAACGGCAGTTGGCGTAGGACACGGCGAGCATCGGTAGAGGGTGCACTGGGATGGTTCGACGCTGTGCGTTGATATGTTGGCTTGTTGGCTGTTGACGTTGGACGCGTCTGCCACGACCGACCGGGAAGAGGGCGCTCGGGGGACGGCTCCCGACGGTGCAGTCCTGGGGTTGAGTGCACAGGGAGTCGTCAAATGTTGGGTGGGGCTTAGGCGAAATGGGGTTGAGAGATGAGGGCGCACATACGAATCGGACCGACAGATCAGGAAGAGCTAGCGAGAGATAGAGAGAGAAGGAAGGCCTTCGAAACCGCCTTCTATGTTGATGTCTCTCGGGTTCGCAATAGACGTCCTTCGGGGCGTGCAGATGACAGCCATATCCTGCTTGTATCCTTATCCAGCACCTCCCGACGTGGAGGAAGCTCAGTCGCGCACGAACACCCGTCGCTATGCTACGATGCCGACCAGACATAGCCGCCATACCTCCTGGTGATTTCCTGCGGGTGATCAGCCCCGGTGAGGCGCCCTGGACATTTTTTCTACCCCGTTTCCTAGGTTATGGAGACATTTTGGCCATGCGCTGGCTAGCTACGTGCACGTGTGCATGGATGTAGTGTTCAAACCTGTAGAACATCTAACGAACAGCAGTTTTTGTCGACTTGGGCTTTCGGTAAGACCGCTAGAACTGCAGGGAGGGTCCGATTTACACAGCGTCTCGTTCACACACAATTCTTGGAGATGCGGAAGGGTTAGTGGAGAAGATGCGCTGCGGGAAAACGATGGACATCTTTATTCCGTACGGGGCTACTACATCGAAAATTGCAAACAAAGTCGAAAGTCCCATGAAGTATGGATCCGCGATGAAGCCGTATGCCGCACATATGAAAGATGCCACTGCTAACAGCCGGCCTGGGAGCTTCTGTCGGTGAGGTTCCTCCACGGAGCGGCCTGAGCGGGTTTCACCTGCCGCTAGACAGGGAACCGGTCACTGGAGGAGTCCGGGACACTATGAACATTACAAGACTTTATTTACATTATAACCGGACTTGCCATATCGTATTAGCAATTTTACATCTAAACGAAACAGCAATAAACGTTAACAACAGTCAGCACTTATAAAGTCCACCTGCGTGCAATGCCGAACGTTATATTTATATACTACCGTTTCGACGCAACATCACATCGAAGCCTAGAATGGACCTAAATCTGCGTCTTCGCCAGGACCCGGACCAGGTAGCCCCCAACACCGAAGTACAAAAACTCGCTAATTCCGCCATTCCCAGAGGCCTGCCGCATCCGGCTTGCCTCCTCCACACCGAAAAGGAATATCGGCAGCTCAGGACTGCACAAGTTCTCCTGGTAAACACGAAGGAATCTTGGAGCATGGCTTGACAATTTATTCTGCTGCCAACCAGGCTGACGCGTTCGGTGGTTGGCAAGATTGCGCTGCATAATATCGACCACGCCACCGTCTCAGACTAAATGCATGCCCCCAGGCGGCATCGATGTAATTCCGCCTTAACGACGATCGTTGCCTCGATGCGTGCATTTTCAAGTTAATGACCGCCACGCAAGATTTAGCTGGCGTAGCGTCTCAACGAACCGCGGCGGCACAAGAAACGACTCTGATTTAGGCTATTTGGGCAGAAACGAATAAAAAAGCTTTGACCTTTTCGTCAGATTGAAAGGTACGAAACGCGACACCCACGAGCAGATCCGTAGCACGTAGCGGCTGGTGCTTAACGAGACCGTGATGTTGTTAGATGTTGTAAAAGTCCTTTTTGAGCGGGACTAACTCCGCGAGGATGTGATTTTGTGCCGATTCGAACTTGCGCGGCGACTTTATTATTTAGTTCCTGCAGGTGAGGATTAGCATTGGCAGGCAATGGTGGCTTCGGTGTTTAAGCAACAGATAACTAATTAAACTGGTAATCAACTCAAATTGTGTTAGTATACGCTCGTTCGCGTTCGGCGTTTGCTTAATTTTATGCACCTAAAGATATCGAAATAATCCGAAAACGGTTACGAGTTTGTGTGGCAGAGTTACCTAACACGATTGTACTTTGGGTAGCACGACTGGGAGAGAATCCTTGGGAATGTGAAGGGCTGCGGCGTGCCACTTCTCAGCTGCGTCGTTCCGAGCAGGTTTAGATTCTCGAAATTATACACGAACTGGCGTGTGTAACAGTTCTGCGGAAAATAGAGGGAGGTCGAGTAATATACGGCCCATGTCTTTGTCCATCTCAACACCTGAACATGAAGCCTCAGGTTCCGAGAAGGCTAAAAGACGCCTGGGTCGAAAGCAACCGAGTTCAGGCGAGGAGGTTTCCGAAAAAGAGCAAACCTTCAGACTAATCCTGTTTCGCCTTGTTCGGGCTTGCTTGAGGATACTAGGCACGGCGATTCGAGTCGTTCGCAATGTTCAGGGTTCGAAAACCGCTTGGCTTCCACATCGATAATGAAACAAAGCTTAATTTTACCTCTCATAATGTCCATCCATAAGCTACCAGGCCGCGCGACGTGTCACGACCCTACCTAATGGACCGCAGCTCCGAATTTGATGTTTAAACAGTTGAGTCGATGCTGTAGGATAGAACAGCTGTACAAATGGGCCAACGATTGCTTGAACTGATCTCTCTCTCTCTCTGTTTCTATTGCTTTCTTTCTCTTGTTTTGCCTGCTATTCGGAGTACTTCGGATGGCAATACGACTTCCCCAGCTGGTATATATATATATATATATATATATATATATATATATATATAT
>MNPL01003859.1:4211-22410 GCA_002081605.1 Tropilaelaps mercedesae | reverse complement strand
ATATATATATATATATATATATATATATATATATAGCATACGCATGAGGAACATTTTTCACTTCACATTGTATAAAAAAAACCGTCCAAAGAATACAGGTAAATTCACGAACATCTAGAATTCATGAAGGAATTTATTACGATACGTGTCTGACTACTAACTAAAAGGCAGGGTTGTATAAAATCTCATTGCATATATGTCAGACGGTAGAGCAGGACGTGAGCCTTAGTGTTTATCCTATCATCTCTTTTCTCGTAAATTGCACCCTACCTTGAGGCAAAAGCCTTTGCTTTATTCTACAACCTATGTTAAACGTGAAACTGCTACACCTAGCTGCATCTTTCCAAAGTACAGTGCAATAGATTGAAACCTTTTTGTAGCGTAGGGGCCTAGAGGGCCGTCTCCGGAATACGAAGAGTATGTGGACTCACTAGACTATATTATTATTTTAAGTCCTTTTTTTAAACATTTTCCAGTGCCGACAACACGTGCTACGAGAGGTCCGTAGAGTGCTGGTGGTACAATATTCTGGATAGCGTTTTGAGCTTCTTTTGAGTTTTCCTTGCTTGTTCAGACAGAATCAATAGATTTAAATATATTTGTTTCTGACGGCGATTGAATTGGTTTCTCAATTTAAGCCAACAGGCCGAAAATAACATATATGCGTTGACTTATACAACAGCTTACTTTGACCGCTATAGTTTTTATGGTAAAGCTAATTTTTCTCACCGCCATGAATTATTGGCAATGGTACGGAGAAAACCCGTGTAGACAGGTTCATGCTTGGAAACAGCTTCGAAATTGTTGAAACTGATCAAACCGGAATGACTTCAAAAATGACTTACGAAAATTAAACGAATGGCCAACACGGTAAAAACAAGATGCCATGGAATATAAATATATATTTTCTTACGTATAGCTTCCTGATTTTCTCTCCAGAATTTGCCTCTAAATCAACTTTAAGGCCCATACACATCAAGTATCTCTAACTACGATATCTGTTAAATATGGTAGCCCTGCTTTGAAGGAATGCCCGCTAAAAGCATTCATAAATCTTCGAACATTAGGCAAGTGATTATTGAACGACTATCAAAATTCGTCCACTAGCAGTTTCGCTACGATGTGTCGAATAGATGCCTATGTATTCATTCACTGAACACAGTTCACACCTCACACCGTGGGCCACGAAAACTCGGTACAGCATTTTTAAGTCTAGCAAAGAAAATTACAATGATCAGGTGTAATTTACGATTCCACTTATTGGCTACGGCAAAAGTCTTCTGGTCCATAATTGCGTTGTAGTAAATCGGCTATATTCGTATATGGGCAAGATCTACTAGCCAGTTCGGAGCAGAATAGGCAATGCGTCAAAAAGCACGATCAAGGTCGGAGGTCATGGAATGGTCGTGGAACGGGTTTGGTCTCGATTTATGGGGCGTCACGGACTCTGCACACAACCACCCGGTGGAGTTTTCCATGGCCACTCGCATTACGCAGTTCTGTCCATAATGATCGGGTCCTCGACATACCGCACTGCTCACTGAACGATACTTTCCACAGGAAAACGCGATTTGGTTTCAGAATCTGTGGAAAATAACAATAGAATCCGCTGCAGAATTTTTTATGAACCAGAAATAGAGGGTTTTTTGACACGTAGACGTTCCTGCGGTTTTCATACACCAACGTTGGTCAAAATTCGAAAACTAAAGTCAAACGAACGGGCTGCACCAATTTTTTTATCTCCACCCTACCGCGGAAGTAACATTAAAAACCAAATTTTTTTGGTTGTTGGAAAACCTGTACAGCTAGCCCTTTGTCCAGCTTAGGATTTCCTATATAGAATTCCCTAAGATTTATTACAGGTAAAACGGGTAATCGATCTTAGCACAACTGGGGAAATCGAAATAAATAGCTACATTGTTTAGGGCTTTTACAAACCCCATGCGGAATTTCTAAACATATTTTATATCGCGCACTATTGAATAAACACATGTAGTATTTATACTAACAAAAAGAGCCATTACATTCATTATATTAATGTTCTTATCAGGAGTATATATTTCAATGTATTTTATACCGGGCTCAATTCGAAGACGCTGCATTTAAAAATTTGGCTGTCCGAGAAGCGATAACTAAATTTATTCGGAGCAAACATCTGACAATCCATTTGACCTCGGTCGGGTAACTATTCCATAGATGAGCCAAAACCATTAATCAGCTATAAAAAAAGATTTTGGTTTAATGCATGTTATACATGACCTAACTATTCATCGAAACTTTGGTGCAACCATTTGACATTTGGTCTTAAGAAAGGTGATTGCAAACTATAACTTCATCAAATTACAACTTCCGGTACCTTATGATTTTATTTGGGTGTTAGTTCTATGGAATATAACAACTTGGCCTTGCAACTATTTTCATAGTAACAGAGATGTTATAAAGACATAATATAGATACAGATAAGATATACATACCAAAGATAGATAAAATATACACAGAAAAAATAATACAGATCTTTTATATTTTTTCCAAACTCCAAATACGCAGATGTTTTTTTACGAACATGCGACCATTTGGAGTTTACATTCTAGCGATTTCCGTGTGAACGTAATGACACAACTTGTAAACTATTATTTCCAAATAATTATGTTTTGCATAGTCCTCACTATGATGCATTTTACGAAGAAAGCTGGACCGTATAACTAGTCAAATATACGTGTCTGCATCAAATAGTCATTCAAATCAACTATTACGCAATGATAATTCTTCATGAAAAATTATTTTGGCGCTCAGCTGCAGCTTCGTCAAGAACTGTTTTCACTCGCCCGCTTCGAAGAGTTTCCTACGAAGTGCACAATTTTGCAGAAGAAAAAGTAACCTTTTGTACATCTTTTCGATTAGCCCTGGTGTACAATACCATCAGGGCAAGGTAACCTTTAGTACATTTTTTGGTACGCCTTGGACTGGAAGTCATATATCCGCATGAAAATAGACTGAATTTATTACCGTTACGAAAACATACGACCCAAAGAAAGAATCGTACCTTTCCGTGTTCAACAGACTATACATATTTTTTCATATAAAGTCGTCAAATATTGGATTAGTATATAAATTTGGGGATCACAAGGCTTTTGGAAGTGTCAATATAACCTAGAAGCATTCTTTACAACAACACTTTACCCAATGGCACACGTGCCAGGCCAATGTGATTCAGATGTAGGTCGACATCAAAATCAGGTTTCTTACAGATAACTCTGTAAAGCCTACGCCAGCGATACATGTGATTTTATCCGCGCACATGAATTGAAAAAAGCAATCGCACTATAACCAATTAAAGTTCTCGATTTTGCAAATGTGGTATCACTTGCATGTACGCGAATTTTTCTGTGGTTAAATCCAGCGTTGCTCCGAAACGCTTTATATGATCCCACGCAACATTGCATCATTTCTACCCAGTAATACAACTGAAATAAAGGCGCTTTCAAATACAGCAGAAATGCACCTTGACGTCACTTGCGAATTTTCATAACAGGTACGTCTTTATTCAGTGTGTTTACGTCATGGCATCTATTGGCCATACTTAACACTCGTCTATGGCTTACACACAAAATTTTTATTAGCAGTCCGTTGTCGCATGTATCTTCAGTACTAGGTAGCCCAAACATGACAATGATTCTATCCTCTAATTTTCACTCACTCATCTATGAAGTTCACTTGACTACACTGTTTAGTCAAAACTATCTCAGCTTTCGGAATTTGTTTTCGTCGTTTTTTTAGAAGACTGACTGAACAAATAGTACTGGGAGATAATTTGTGTGTACTCCGACGCTATATTCAATAATGAAGCTGATTTTTGATAACTCTTTCGAGTTTCGAAAGCTCGATACGAATTATGATTTTTTCTACAAAAAAGAAGTCAAAGACCGAATTGATTCGATAGAAAAATCTAAGAGTCTTGAGTAATTGTAGGTTATTTTGATTCGAAATTCTGGACAAAGACCCTCTATTTTAAATTCTCTCGAGAACGCTTGGCAATAAAACAAAAAATGTAGGTCCATGATCTTTGTGGATTGTGTAACATATCCAACGGTGAACTCGGCTTGTTAATAGTTCTGCTAAGAACTTGATTTTTACCATAGAGGAGGCGACCGAAACCTAGCCGATTCGATAGAAATTGCAATTTTAAGCAAAAATTACTTCAAGATGTGTTCCAAAAAACCGAATAACTTAGAGATATTCCGGATCGTTTCTATTAGTTTCGGAAATTGAAATTTATTAGCCTTAAAGCCTTTAACTAGGCTAGTTTTAATGGTTTAGGTGAAGAAATAATAAAAGCGTCGAGAGGGAAGTGTCAAGCTTGGTAGCTTAGTGCGTTTGCATGCGCCTTTCGCCCGGAGGAGACACGAGGAGATTTCCGCCGTTGCACAGTTGCACTTACGGGATCTGTCTTACAAATGAAGCGCTACTGTGGACGTCAAATGTTGGTTTCTAGTTAGCTCTAAAAATATCATGGTAAAGAAATGTTGAAATGGCAAAGAACCGTTGTTTTTGATTACAGCACAAGACATCTGGATTGCTATTTAAACATTTAAAAAGGCAAATTTGTGTATAGCTTACTAGGCTAATAGACTTAAACATCTGCTGTAATCGCGGCTAATAGAACATAAATTGTGATTTTAGACTCATCGTATACTATTTAGTAGGTCAATCAAGCAGCCTAATTTCGATAAAATAACAAAGTCGCTCACTGAGTCTTAATAAAAATAATAGGAAGTGTTAAGCTTGAAATGCAATCATCTATGTAATAGGCTAGATTTTGCATATAAAAATACCTCTTATTCAAAATCAAATATTGACTAAAGTGTAAATTCTGAAGACATTACTAAAGAAACGAAACACTGACATGGTTATTCCTAATATGGCTAATACGAGACGACAAACATATCTAATTTACAATAGTTGTTACCTTTTAACGATTGGTATGGGGGACTTATTGGACATTAAAGAAGCGGTCAAATATTATAAGACCGAAAGCTCTAGGGCTAACGCGCTCGAATTTCTGTTTGATGTAAATAGATAGAACATGATAAAGAACCTCAAGTTACTCGAAAGCCGTTGGTTACCTTCGAAAAAATACAAAACACATTCTGTGAATGCCCTGTATCTGTATATATATTTACTGAAAAATTAACATTTACGTACCTGGGTCTCGGCGTTGCACATGATGGCACTGGGCTTCGTTTGTCCGAGCGTGAAGGGCCGGTCGCCCGTCCCGGGGTTCCAATCTGCCGTCACCCTCGGCGGCTCCCCCTGCGGTTGAACCTTACTCGCCCCACAGCCCATCCTCACAAAATCCACTCAGCAGGAGAACGTAAGGATATGGGATGAAGGCCATACGCCTATTACAAGAGCAGTGAGCTGTCACCTGTATTTAACTTGAATGTCTTCACGGCTATCGTGTATTTGGGATAGCATTTGATGGTCATCAGGGACATCAATCGTTGTCCCCAATGGAGATGCTCTTCCGAAGAAGTCCGGTTCTTCGGACATCAGTCTGTTCTACACGGTTCTACTGATGAATAGACATTAAAAACTAAGATTTTTGCTGGTTGTTGTCGTCGCTGCTAGGTAAAGAAAAGATGCGTTCTCCTTTCAGCAGATAAGAAAATCATGAGGATGGGTTTCTAATCGGGCCTTGGTGAAAGGCCGCGCATGAGACGGTCACAGGGTTGGTCTCGCAGCAAAGATTTCGCCGTACATTCAACTGGAGATGAGGCAGCTGCTATTGCTGCCATCATGACGACGCGCCATGGGGTCCCGTGTGAGCTTCAATCGGCAAGCAGTGGGGAGCACAGTTAGTTGAGTATCTACTACTTAGATAGAGTGAACCAGTCGTTCCGAAATCAAGCGTCCAAAGCAACTCGCCAGCCGAGGGCAATACTATTGAGCGCGAGCTGCATGAGCTCCTGTCGGTCAATCTGGAACGATGGGTAGCGGGGGCACGTAGCACGCTCGGACAGCTGCCATACGGCGGTCGTCTGTTCTGCAACCTCTGTGGCACCCAACGGAAGGCCACCGAGCCAAACTGGTGAGGAAGGGCTATCGTGGTGTCTCTCTCCTATGGCTCTCGTGTGGGTCCTATGGTGCTTGACAGCCCCGATTAGATCAACCATACCAGACGAATCTCCCTCCCTCCCTGTTTCTCACTTGCACACGCGAGCTCCTTGGCGTCACTTCTAACTTGGTGGGGTTCGCGAGATACCAGAATTCGGTCGTGGCTCTTACCTACCCTCTACTTTAAGTGAAGTAAAGAAGCAGTCGCAAACAACTATCGCACTTGCGGGCACTATCAGTGCCTCACCAAAAAAAATCACCGGCGAGCTTGGACATAGTTGTTTCTCTACCCCACACACCCCATCTCGGTTACTCCATCTTTTTTTCGGCCCCCTTCGAGCTCCATGCACCTGGCTGATGATTATACGCCACTACTGTAATGGTTGGCCGTATTGTCCTCCGATGTTCTTCGTGCGCGATACCAGTCGCTGATGCACTATCAAAGCCCCACGGCACGTCCTTAATGGCCACACCAAGTCCTTTTCGGTTGGCTCTTTCTAGTGTTCTTTTCGAGCGGCGGGCGCACCCGTCTTTCCTCAATCAAACATACTCGTAAATAGAGTTTATAAAGAGACGCCTAGATTCGTGAGACGGCAGTGGCGAGCAATCAAACTAAAACGCGCTGTTCTTTCTTCCTGAGCATTCTCTACCTATTAGGTTTCCTGGGGCAAGTCTTCTCAGTTGTTCAGTGTGGGTGGCAGTAGCCGGACGTGCCTCAGGCATCTGAAGTGAGGTGCAGCCGTCGAGCAAGCTCTATTTCACAATGAAAGTTTGAACAGGACGTCCTGCAAAGATTGCGATCGATCGTTATTAGCTTTCGCCGCGGCTCTTGCAATGTGATTACAACGCCAGCGGTTATCAACAACATAACATTCGTTCCATAACAGTACATTACGAATTTGTAAGAAAGTCTTTGCAAAGGTTCTGATACAATCGTATATAACTATATGAATGAATGTGTATATTTAGGAATTTTACGTACAATCGGTAGATGATAAAATCAATATACAAATCTTAAGTTGGAAACTCATTTTACATGAAGGAGAATGATTCGTAAATGTATAATAATAGTTATTATAAAACTATAGCACCATACATGTGAATACTATCGGAGCAGATACATTATGCAGGTACAGTACCCTGTAATTCCGTCAAAAACACGTCTTTTCATTGTGGCGCTAAATGGACTCAACAGATGAGTCGTTTCGTTCTGACCTACTTTTTACCAAGAATACTATTATTTGTGTCTTGTATACTCACTTATTGCCTCGAAACATAAAATATATACGGAAAAACGTCATCGCTTGATTGTGTCTGCCGAATCCACATGGCTGTGAATGACTCCGAAACGTTTTTTAGAAATGTGGCTAGTGCTGTCGTATCGGAAACACGAGTTTTTACAGTGACTGATATTAATATTTGGTAGGTTAACTCTTTACATATCACTTACATAATTAGGTGGGGAAGCTTCGAACAAGGCTTCGTAACACACAGGCATCATAAAAGGAGACAACGAAAGGTGGTGAAGAGATGGCATCGCAAAACCAGCGCCACTACCAAATGGCACTAAACAATACTAATCGCCACGCCACAGCAAATAGTTGCGCATACGAACCAAACAACCACACGCACACTGTTGGAACCCCGCTATCAAACTCATGGCAATTTCCTGTGTGAGAGCGCAGGTGCGCACAGCTGATCAAGCCCACCATTTCACGATGGTTGTACAGAAGGTTTGATCAGCTGTGCGCGTTCTATCCAACTACTATCATACAGTGATTAAGCATACGAATTGACATACACGACGACAAGTCGATGTCAACGGCTATACGGTATAGATAGATTTTATCCTAGCGGTCATTACAGTAAGTCACGATTGTATTTCAGCTAACGGAAGTTTCATTTGTACTTCGATGTCTTGATCCCGTTTGTTCCGCTTTGACTACCTTCGTAATAACCGAAAGCATTGCCATTACTTTAACGTCTCTTATATAAACGCACATGACAGTCTTAGATACTTCTAACGCTTTTTTGAAAAATATATGGGTTAGGCTCAAACATTTACGTACAGCGACCTACGATGATAACACACATAGCTCCACAAATATTCAAGTTATTCGCATGCTAGCTTCGGTACATGTAGTAAGTGTGGAAAAGTTTCATTCAAGTTCGGTACATCTAGCAAATGTGGAGAAGTTCGGTAGAAATGGCTTTTGTCAAAAGCATCAGTTAGCAAAATTCGTGTGGTCAATCAGCCACTAGGAATGGATGGCCTGGCCGGTCTTCCTTTATATAGTTTTTGATTAATGCCGGTTCGACCACCCATCAACTGCCGCCGTAGCAGCGTTGAAGAAACGTGCGGCAAACATGCCGCTTATCAACAAAAAACGCGTACAAAACTATTATACGAACATGAAAAGCATTGATTGCCACCCACAGACGTCTGCATTGTGTCCGTTATGTGATATGTAAGTGGGTACTGTGGTTGCAACTGAGCGCTCTAAAATACTGGAGAATAACAAATCTAATAACAGATTGACTATAGGCAATATTCGTACATTGAGGATACCCGTTGTCCCACTGTGCCAGTTAGTGAACCAACAGGTGAGTCATCGCCCAAATTATTGGATAATTCGTTCGCCCGCGACTCTTTGCAACAATTTTAACGAGCTGCAATAAGCGACGCCTAAATCGTGCGTCAACTTTTGTTAGTGCGACGAAAATGTATAGAACTTTCAGTATAGGTCAAGGCTAATACAGTTGCTTAATTTGCGCTTCTGGGCAATAAGTCTAGCGAATGTAATGTCTCGCCGATAACCTGAATTCGTCCTGGTGCTTATTGGGTTGTTCGTAGGAACTGTAGTGCATGCCTTTGCTGTAGACATCAAACAATCGAGGTCACGTCTCAGAGACAGCCTCGCCGATAACTCGACGGTCAAACTCGAGGTGATTCGCCTTGGGGTGCTACTGGAGCTATCAAATGGATACCCTTCAGTGGACAGCATACAGTTAGATGGCCTTAATCCACATCGAGCAAGAGCCGATGTCGAGGCCCTCAATTTCACATTATCACTTGCGACAACGCTTGGTTACACACTATACATAGAGGTAAACAATCAAGCTTGGAAAGATGTATGTCCTCTGTAAACGACAATCCGATGGAGGATTTCAGTGAATTTGGGAATCAATATATCTTGTCATAACCTCCTGCAGGTTTCTTTTTGTAATTGCACGGTTATCTCTACGGTAACTTTGTAGATGGTTGGACCGTCGAAGCGCAGCTTCGCTCAAATATATCTCAAATATATCTGTATAAAGTTGAGCAACAAATTTCAAACGAAAGGCTTTCAGCCGCAATGCCCGGACCCGTACCGCCTCTGAGCCTAATTGAATGTTGCATGAGCACGTGCGATGAAAGCTTGTGCCCGATGGAAGTGACCCCCTGTTATCACAAAAACACAAGATAGTATTAAGCGTATACCAGAGCAGGACGTGGACGCAATTTGAATTACTATGCATTTTTTTTTTTATTTTCAAGGTATAGTATTCGGCTGGCGAGACCTTAGTTACCTTCGTTTTCGAATTTATTTCAGGATTGCACTGCGAGATTTTTAGCAAGGTACCTTAGACATACCGTAACCTTTTCTTCCTACGTCTTTTATTTTAAACGTGATTAGTAGCTCCGGTGATGAATAATATAGCCAGCAACATCCCATAACCATTTTCTCGTTGCAAAAGACATAATCGAGCTTAGGTACTTTTATAAAAGAACTAATCATGTTGAATTACAACAGGGAGCGCATATTGATTTTATTCAACATAGAATATGTAGTTAGACTGACTCAGCTAGAAACTATTTAAAATAACCCAACAAAGAATCTCACGTTGTATTTAAAAGGACTGACCGTATTGCTCAAAAGGTTTTTAAGTACCCCGATGCTCATCTTTTATACCATTCCTAATATATTTTTGGGTCCTTAGCACAAATTCACTATCCCATACAATACTGTCATCTCGCTGCATTCATTGACAAAAAAATAAAATAGAACAAAAAATAAAGCAAATTTTATGAATGAAAAAGTCCTAGAAAACCGGTTTCATATTTATGTTTTTGATATATTTCAAGTTAGCAATATCAGCGCAATATCAGTCAGTCGAGAAGCGACTCTTCAATTGTTCTTCGACACTCCTCGTAACGTATTCAGATTGATGCCTATATTGCCACAGGCACTAAACCATTTGCGATCATAGTGCCGCTCAATAATGTAAGCCATAACAGGGCCACCCCGTTACTTTTTCTTATCTCTCACAAGAAAAATACAAAAGTGCACAGAAATACAAAAATGTACAATGTACCCCAACAGAAATTCTCTAAACGCAAAATTTGCTTTAGTGTAACTCTAACCTTAGTGTCGCTTGTAACTGTAAAGTTTGCCCACTTACGGAGAGAACTCTGCCATCAACTCTGGTACGGCATCAACACTAAAGTCGCCTCTCGGCAACCCGTATGCTCTCGGAATGCTCAAGCATTCCAGTGAGAAGTTTGATATAATGACTCATAACACAGGAACGTAAGAATTTTGGGTTGTAGAGGTTGCAGTGTTAAGTCAAGAAGGGTACAGGTTCGATTTACGATAATTAATTGTTACTCATAGATAGGAACGAGAGAATAGAACGACTATTGATTATCCTAGGTAGTCAGACATCAGCCCCTCGTCGCCTGTACGTTGCCTCGAAGTTTCCGCAGTTGACCCTTAATCACGTAGCTTGGATAGGTGTACACGTAACCCTGATTTTTTCTGAAACCGAAAAAAATAATAAATTCGTATAGTGAAAGCCATATTTTCGCAAAAAAAAGAGTACAAGCAGTATACACTAGTTTCTGTTCCGCAGAAGAGCAGGAACAGAAATTAGCCTATGATTACTCGGAAGCATGGCGTTGGATTATACGGCTACAAAGGAGAGACTTAAAATCAATTACATAAAACACTTCAATTCACGATAGCCACGTAAGGCTCTATAGTACGCAACCAGGTTTCCGTTACTAGTTATTAAACACAAACTCAGAAACGTGTTATATCGAAAGTCTTGACAGAGATGAATCTGCTAGATGTGATTTCGAGGAAGTTTGGGTTGTGATGTCATGCAGTAATTGCCCTTCATCCTCATAGCAGGTACGTAATGTACAATCACTACAGGGTACAACCATTTATTGTGTTCTTACCCAAACACTTTACAAGGCCGGGAACCAGTGGTGCCGCTCGTTTTAGTCGAAAAGCTGCAATGAATACCACACCACAAAGAAATGTCGCAAAATACCAGATGAGACTTGCTGTTCCAGTGATCAGTGCACTAGATGTAGAGGTTCTACAGTGGTGAATGTAACATGAAAAAACAACCATTGACGAGAATCGCTTTCGCTTATCATGATTTTATTAGGATTTATAATAGAGGAAACAGACTTTGGTTGCCAGTAACAAACTATCTAAGCATCTGTTATAGTAAATTAGATCAATTGCTTTCGGCTGCCCACATAGTGACTTAGCTAATCAGTGGAGCACAGATGCTTTCAGAAGTCTTTACGTGACGGGCCCTACCATGTCAAGATGTCGCTAAAACGCTAAAACTAACGAAACGAATGGCCTAAATTAGACCATAATTTTATATTTCGCAGTACAGATAGCTGTGCAACAGTAAACTGGCAAACGAGGAGGTTCCAACAAAGAGACAGTATCGGGGCTCCAATGTGTTCTTATCTCAAATTAAAATAATATTACTCTCCCAGTCGTGAGACTCCTGACCTGTATTGAACTCATCCGCAGCCGCTTGGAAGGTTCCTATAAGCATCCACAATCTGTGTAAACAGCGAAGAAACTGAAACCTACCCGGAGTGCCCTATGATAACAACAGTTGTTCCAAATATGCTATTTAAAAGCGAAATGCTAAAAAGCGAAGTTTACTGCCCGACGAAAACGAAGGCCTTTCTTAGGCAGCTGGGCCACTGATATGACGCTGCTCAAGGAATCGACAAAATTACTGCTCTTCGAAGCTGTACGCAAAGCTAAGGATGCAGCCGGGGGTAAGATCACATTTCTGTATATATAGAAATTGCAGTTAAAACCTATAATAAGGCAACAACTATGTACTGTTTACAAGTGGAAGTAATAATAATAATAATAATAATAATAATAATAATAATAATAATAATAATCATCATCATCATCATCATCATCATAATAATAATAATCATAATAAAAATAAAAGCGTTATGAGATGACATGACCTGAATACGCAACCGCATGTCCCGAGGACCCTTGCATACTACGTGAGAGAAAAGAATGTGACAGCAAATATTGTTAGTGTTTTTGGTTTAGGATAACTGGGATTTTGAAATACAATAAGTGTTCCCGCTAGTAGTGCGCCTTTTATGAGCTCAATAACACCCTGGAAGCACGCTCCGTGAACTAAAGGTACCATTATTGAAAGCCTTTGTTATGCATCAACATTGTTTTGTGACTAGTTTGTGTATCACGGTGGTTTGAGTTCTCTATGGAAAATGACAAGAAATCAACTTCATTCCCTCTTGATTGAAGACTTCCTTGATTGATTGAAGTCCCTCCTGATAGTCACTAGTCATATATATAGTCAATAGTAATAATAGGCAATAATAGCGTATTATTACTATTATCACTGTTGTAAGTATTACTATCTGACTTATTAAATTTGCGAGTTCTAAGACCTCCTTCACTCAATTGGGTGTAAATGTGTATGTGAATGTGTATGTGGTTGCGCATGTGTATGACATTTGAAGGAGTATCGTATGGTTCAGTCTCCAGCGTTGCATCTAGGCCATCCCGCAGACTATGTGCCGAATTGAGCAATTAGTACTCAAATTTAGAAACAAAATTTGTATTAATGCTGTTTCGACTAGCCTCAAATACCGGCTATTGAATAATCTAAGAGCTAATTCTTGTCACATAGCTGTCTGGCTCCTAGCCGGGTAAATATTAAGGCTACTTTATGTAGCACACGCTGGTGCGTCCGAAGTAATATGAAAGCGCTTGCGATTTCAAAACAGGAATTGTGGCCCTCACAGATGTCATTTTGGGCCGACGAAAATTTAAAGACAGCAGGTGCCTCAACAAGTGATGGATTTCGTCTGAATCAATTATCTACAATGTATAGTTTGGCATGGTTCTCGAGAGAAGTCGAGACTGGAGTATTGGCCGCTGCTGCTATCTCTAAGAATTCCTCTGGGTCTTTGCACTTTAATCTGGCTTTTTTAAATTCTGGATTATGTTGTGGCCCGACTAACTCTGCTTTTTACATACGGCTTGAGCGCCTATTTAGTCGGCCATAAGGGTTATATGTATTCAAACGTATATTAAAATTTGCATATAGAAAAATGGTCAAACCATACCTTCGATCTGTGCCTAGTATGCTAAAATGTGTTCAACGATCTTTAGCGAACGTGCGCAATGTTTTCAAAATTTCGTTAACAAGTTGTGCGGACGCGCTCCCTGTATAATGAGTGAAGTTAACCTTTCTGCACTTTTTTGATGAAGATGTACGTCTTAAATCGTTTTCGCAGGAACTTAACCTAGTGGCTATAGCATGGTACACTCATACAAGGCTGTATTACAATCTGTCGTAAAATATTATTAAGCAATGTATTTTCGATAGCTAACGTATTTATTAAGCTCATTTGGAAAGCTTAGAGGATTGCGCTAAGGCCTAATAGCATCTAATAATTCTGGCATTTAATCAGGTTGATAGTTTTTTTTTGACAAGGTTGACCTAATTCTTAAAATTTAAGTTAAAGGGACTTAGGGCTCATCAGGGCTAAGCGTCTACTGACGTCTAAATAAATAAAAGCGAAACTGACTTGCAAGGGTAGACCTGTCCAATGAAGCAGTGGTGCCCGCTCGATTTCGACTGGTGGCGCAAGTTCTTTACAAGTTCAACGTTTTGTCTATTTGCTTCGTTGCGTTTGTGTTCAAAGCAAAGTATCGAAGTAACAAAACCAATCCACAGTACTTGTAGGCTTCACCAAATAGCCTTCTAAAAAATCGTAGATCAAAATGTAACAAGTGCATTAAACATTTTTGGTTTGATCTTTCTGCTATTTTCTTTCTTTTCTGCTATTTTGGTTTCAGTGCGCAGCCGTTTCAGTAACGTCTACCCGGACGTCAGGCAAAACCGATCAGAGTAAGCCAAGTTCTTCGCTATTGTCGCAGGAATGTTGGCACTACCCACAGCAGCGTGTACGTGCACAGGGGACACTTGTGCCGGCATAATTTCAACTCATTGAAATATTTCAATATCCATTTCATGTAAACTTAAAAGGGTATAGTTGACCAATTCCGTTTACATTTCCGAATACACAAAAACTGGGTGCTTATGTTCCTATTGTGGGCATGACACATTCACCACATATATATCGTCTCAAATCGGTTGTTTAGAATGTTTTAGCTCAATAGCTCTGTTGTTAACACATGCCACTTCGCAACCAACTGTCACTTTTGGGTTTTTTCCTGCATGTAACCCTGTCTCATTTATAGCGGAAACACGGTAAACATTGTACGTTACTGTTCTACTATCTTAACAGCTTGCTCAAGGCGACCGGTGCGCAGATGGCAAAGTACATGCAGGACAACTTCGCTTATGATTTCCAAATGTACCCTGGTCAACGTTACGTTAAGGACCAGTGCATTCTGTTCCTGCAACATATTATGTGGAACTGCTCGCGCAACATGATGTCGGTTCAGGAGATGCGCGAGGGTTTGGAGAACCTACACAGCCTTTTGTATATCCTCAGTACGAGGGACGTCTCGGCATTCCGGGTAAAATTTTAGGGTATACCCAGAAAGGTCTTCAGCAAAATGAGTTAAAAGTATCTTTTTCTTATCAATGACATCTGATTGCGTGTATACAATTATAATAATCAGTAGATTTCGTGTCGTAATTGTGAACTTGTTCGTAAGATGGTGTTTCGTTAAAAATCAGATGTAGCCGTTTCGGTTGTCCAAGGATCCTTGTTTCTTACCCTAGTTCAACTCACCATAGTTTTAGTTCGTGAAAGAAATTACGCTTGCTTCGCAAATTTTAATCCTCGTGCGCGTATGTGTGTGTGCGTGTATGTGTCGGTGTTCGGTGTATTGCAGACATTGGTGAGTGATCTCCTTGTAATCATCCCAATGATGAAAGATCTTATCAATGAGGCAGAAAGGTACGCCGAATGCAAAACGACCGATTGGGACGAAGTTGCTAAATTTATCAAGCAGGAGTCTGAGATGGTCAAAACGGACGCCGAGCATATCACAGCCAAGGTGTCGTACTTTAGCCTGGAACGACTTCTCGGTGCGGGCGGTTTTGGAGCTGTCTACAAAGCATCGATGGGAGACAGCGCTTGCGTCGTCAAGTTCGTGCCTACCACAGCAATACCATCACTTTCAGCCGCCATAGCCGATAAAACTGTAGCGTGTATGATTAATCACCCATGTTTGGTAAAGTACTATGCCTGTTTCCTTGTCAAAGGCGCCTACGTGACTGCCATGGAGTACATAAGAGGCGTCGACATAATTCGTCTGCTCAAACTAAGCACTCGGCTCTCCGAAAACTTTGTCAAAATTATCATTTCTCAACTAGGACTTGCACTGATTCATATGCACCGAAAGGGCTTCATTCATAGAGATGTGAAACCAGCAAATATGATGATCACGTTCGGATGCCGCGTCAAGGTGATTGATTTTGATACAGCACGTGTGTGCGTAGGCAAGTTTCACTCTCAGAAGATGTGGAGTTGGCTGCAGAAAACGGCAAAAGAGTTTGAAGGTACTGAGATGGCCGGTACGCTTCCATACATGGCTCCTGAGATGTTCACTAACGCTGGTTTCGGAAGGGCTCTCGATTGGTTGGTAAACGCAGACAGAACACGTCATAGCTCTCGTACTCTCGATTGTATACTTTATCGCTGTTTAGTCACTTGGGCGTTCTTATGTGAAAATCGATAAGTTCATAAATATGAGCCTTAGAATTTTGCTCTAACGAAACTGCTAGCTATACGTTAGTTAGCAAGTTAGTTAGCAAAAGTTAGTGCTAACTTTTGATAAGCTAGTGACACTCTGCAAGCTCTATCGATGACGAACCTAATTACCGTTCGAAGTTGAATTGAATATTTTCGACACTTCGGACATCCGTAATTAAAGGTGGTCGATGGGTGTGACAACTTACGAACTCGTCACAGGGAAGCTTCCCTTCGCGCTTCGCAGAAACGTTGAACACATGAAAGCTGTCATCATTTCTGGAAAGTACGAGTGGCCTAAATATCAGCGGTATTCCAGGGAAATCAGAGATATCGTGGCACACTGTCTCAATATTAAGTCGAAAGGTATGCTTAGCATAATTCATTGCGGTTTCGGATAATTCTGCGATAAACTGCAATTAATCAAAACGTGCCAAAGAATCATGGCCGCGCTGTCACAAACAGTAATCTAGTTTGGATTTAATCGGTGAACATCACGTAAAGCTGTATCTGGATTTGTGGTGCAACACTAATCATGATATAATTGTTGTGGCCTAAGGCTGATTTTTACACAACCGAAAGCAATAGCTTTAAAACTTGTAATGATTTACTCGCTTATGTACTAGACTTACTCATAAGACCGGTGACACTTCTGAATCGTAGCCGAGTACGGACAACTCAATGTTTCCCTACTACTGATTTTTTATTAGAGATTAGAGTCCCTCCATCTGGCTTACATTAATCGAAAAAGACATCAGCGTTTGATTTTTGCATCAAGAAGTTCCACGTGTATGTTTATCTTAATTAAGCCAATTCCGCTTACTTCTGTGGCTTGACCTGGGAACAATGGCCACTCAGTCTGCTTCTTCTTTTGAGCTGAATCGCTATGAAAAACTTATGAGACCAATTCCAATTGAACGTTTGTTAGAAACGGCAGTCGGATTAGACTAATAGTCAAACAAGAAAGGTAATCAGTTGCAACTTTACCAATTAGTTCCTATTACTAATTAATTTACCAATTAGTCTGAGAAGGCTTGATAGAGCCATGAACCAAAATCATACATGAACGTAGATTATTTAGTAGACGCTTAACGACTCCACTAACAAATTAAGAGACTGAAAGTACAGTATTTCAGACATAGTATGATTAACTTTCAGTCAATTCTCATCAATAAGCTAGAAGAGCGATTTAGAAATAGGTGGGCAGGCAGTTGCAGCAACGGTTTGGTGGATGACTAAGTACTTGGTTGTAAAGCTAGTGGCGCTTACCACTTCGTATACTGTGACGACAGACCCTTTGTAAACTTAACGTTGTGTTCATGGACTTCAAGCATTCCATGAACACAACGTTAAGTAATACGAAAGCCGCTTCAAGATTAAAACGGCGAAGTTCTCAAAAATAATGATTTAGGTTAGCAAACCAGACCCCTGGACAGTCAGTATTTGCAACTCATTATGGAGGAATGATCTGAAAAAGTACTTCCAAACTGGATGCACTCACGACCCATGTAGAAGTGTGCTTAAAGATACGTGAGCAGTTTCCGTGCCATGAATTTTTTCAGAAAATGGAACCTACTTTTGCCTTGCAGATCGATTATGTTCAAGATCGTATCATGAGTTTCTTCGACATCCATTCTTCGGAAGCCAGGATTGGACATGGGTTCAAACTGCTTCCACACTCATGCAATTCGACCCCGTGACATTTGTAACAGCCCG
The DNA here is from genome assembly GCA_002081605.1 of Tropilaelaps mercedesae. NCBI lineage: Eukaryota > Metazoa > Arthropoda > Arachnida > Mesostigmata > Laelapidae > Tropilaelaps > Tropilaelaps mercedesae. The sequence goes on along the minus strand of MNPL01003859.1, from coordinate 4,556 downwards.
GCAGTCTCGCACAGATCTCATTACGGGTGCCGAATCTCCCCAGGTAAGTTTGTTTGCATAGTAGTTCTAGCGAACATTTAGTAGCCGTTGGGCACCAAAAGAGAAGTGTCCCAATAAAGTGGTTGAGCCTGAGCAAAGCGTTTTGCACTAGGTTTTATGCAGTATAATTTAAAAGTTCAAGTGCTAGAAATGCTACATAGACTCTCAATCTGCATAGTTTTCATAACAGGTGAGTGTATTCAGGCCAGTTTGATTAAACTCTAGAAAATTTATTGATCGTGCTACATATATATCGAATGATTCTATATGTAGACCTACTGATTCAATTTTTCAATATTTTCAATT
>MNPL01003857.1:0-21431 GCA_002081605.1 Tropilaelaps mercedesae | reverse complement strand
ATATATATATATATATATATATATATATATATGGTAGGAGATAATGCATGGATTTGCATTAATCGAGGCGGATATCACTTGAGTTCAAATGATACAAAAATTGTGCAAATATCCTATTTGTGTAAGCAAGATCTTGACACCCAAGCTCAGTATGTATGTACTGATACAAAATATGCGAGTATAGTATGACTCGCCAAGACGCATAACTTTACAAAACCGTGAAGTTCACAAGACGTATGTCTTGAGTATTTATCAAATAATTGAACAATTTCATCCGTTTAACAACAATTTTGCCGACTTTTCAGGTGTTGTCACGAGCGAATACCTTTTTCAGTTAAGGGGGTGTGAGACCGCATTTAACTTCACACATTCAAGCATCGGTCCTCATATTGGGATGAATGCATAGCTCGAACAGCGTGTTAGTTCCATAAGCAAAGGCCTGTATAACTTATTGGCACTTCTTTTCTTTACTAGTCGGCTAAATGTGCCACCATGGCGAACAGATGAGGCGCAGAGCAACAGAATAGGCATTATATTTTTGTGCTGTTATTGTTGCCAAAGAGAGTCTCACCCTGACCTCCTCGTCTGACAAAGCGCGGCCGATTGCAAAAATATTTTCGTCATCGGCGCGAGCCTCTTTTCTGTCGTGCACCTCTGTCTGCTTGACGCCGAAAAAGGACGCCACTAACGTTGACCGCCTGTATGTAGAATCAGCACCTAAATTAGGCCAATAAATCTAATATAGGCAAGAATTCCGAGTTTGGAATTAACTGGAGCTCTAAACAGCATCAAGGGGTTAATCTATGAGTAGTGCATATAATTGCACACCATATATATATAAAGTTTTGTATTGCCACTTGTTACTTCATTATACGTCTATTTTGTCTGCTTATATGTGCCGATTTTTCATTATCTTTTCCTTGCTCATCGTTTTCTAGATGTTGTATGCTCCGTGTTCATAAATGTTGACGTCTGACACATTTATCAAAGGCCCACAAGCATAGCTTGCAAGCCTACACGCAAGTTTTTAACTGCTTACTTGTTTATAAACTGATAAACCACAAGTGAGTATCTGTATCGGCCCCGGCCTTCTTTTGTGGCCTTTCAATTGATGGAAATCCGATAGCGAAAATATACCGATAATCCGATAATCCACTATTTATCCTGAAATGGCTGTGCTATTTTTCACAACCGGAGGAGACACGTAAATGCGCAGGTTCGATCTTCGTCGTTGCACATTTACATTTATGGAATCCGTTCTAGAGAGTACTGCAAAAGGCGCTACTGTGAACGTTAAATGTTGGCTGATGGTCAACCTTGAATATATTTTTTCCACCCTTGTCATAAAACCGGATAAGCTCGCATATACATCTATATTAAATGACTCACACTTATTGACTCACAGCGCCATTGTCCTCTTTGGTTGAATATAATTCGGCTTAAATCGAACTGGTCATATAACGCCGGGGACATTTGCTCTTTTCTCTCTTAGCTCTGCTTCCTGTTTCCTGCTCGCCCTTTTAATAAGTCGTCAATGTCATGATTAAAACCAACCCAGTCATGTGTCAAGTCGATGTTCATTTTCATTCTGTCCGTTTCGCATCTATTTGCCTTCCAATCGACATTAAGAATGCAACGGGCTTTTAAAAAATGTTTATTTCAAGCGAGGTCAAAATGATTCATCATTGTTCTAAAGGTGAATGGCACTTCAAAGCAACACCAATATAAACAGCTTGAGTACACTGATAATTGATTCTTCTGTGTTTGACGCAAATGCTACTGTAGTAGAGGAGCAGGAGCAGCCAATAAGAGCAACAGCATTGGGACTCATTTATCTTCAAACTTTAATCAGTAGGCCACGGACTACTGATCAAAGTTTTAGAGCTACTTAACAAGATCCCCATCAGATCATTCCATCGTTACAACTGCGCACGTTCAGCAGTGAACCTGTATTGCTATCTTTTATAGCTTTAGCTATATTTCAGTGTAAAAAAACCTGGTTGTATTTGAAGTGGCATTTATACATTCTTTTTCTTGCAGCAATGGATGCCAATGTTCTTTCTTCAAGAGTTTTGCCATTTAGTGCAAAACTCCAATACCCAATATATAGGTAGTTGAGAATATTTATAAACAGTAGCACTGCCTGCTTGTTAATTCACGTATTTTTGATCCACATTTTTCACCGAATTCGCTTTCTCTCCACAATTAATAGCTCTTTGCTTAACTGTTGCCTGTATAATCTCTCGCTTGATCGGAGTCCATTATGTGGGAACCCAGGGTTGGACATTAAAGTACTACTAAGCCCAATGACCATCATCAGCGTCTCAAGCCAGTCCTACATCTTTCTCTGAAAATCCGTTCCGGCACGCCCCGAAAACAGTCGGGCGCCTGGAAATTAGACCAAGAAAAGATCCTTATGTTTTTGATGGGCTGGTAGTAATATGAACACAACATGAATTATGTGTAAATATTACACTGCACGAGTCAGTTGGTTGAACAAACGTTTCAACTTAATACTGGCATGAAAACGAAAAATAAATTTATCTGAGTATGAAAGTAAAAACAAATTTAGAGTCAGATCGACATCGTGTAACTTCTAGTACCAATATCCTCATCTTTTTATTATGTGACACCGGTGTGATGCCTCATCACAATTTTCAAGCTCTTTGTGTTTGAAAGTATAGCAGTACCGCATTTCACATAAAATGGACTGTTCCGAAAGGCGGCGGAGGGTACTTACTACCAGTGGTATTGTTTTCCATCGAAAAAGTGTTTTGCTCCTAAGGGCAACAACAACAACAACAGAAGCTGATGTTGCTGGCCGGAAAAAATATTTAAAAGGACTAGAAGGTGGGGATTGAAAAAATGAAAGCAGCAACAATAGCAACAGCAAGAACAACGACGACAATGGATGAGGCTAAAACAGGGGTAAATTAAGGGATGGCTTCGTGACGACGAACAGCAGCCCCTCTATTGTCCAGTAAAAACGATGCCATTGCCTAGCGACCGGCCCCGGCCCACAGCAAATAAAAAATGGGGCTCCAAAACGATCAGAAAAGGTTTTATTGCGGTTTCGTTATTCAGCTGCACGGGTAACGAAACATCGTCAAACCACACCGTCGTGAATAAAAAGTATTTCTCCTCTGTTTTATAGACACAACCGTAAACGGAATTCAATAGAACTTGTTTACACTGCTCAGTGTCCTTTGGAAGTTATTTGGGTTCATAGAATTATGTCTGTTTCAAGTTAATTCATCACTTTAGATATGTTGACTATCACCAAAATATACTTTCCTACACAGTATTTGTCGCGACTGCACTGTAAAAATTTTCCGCGTACACCCTAATATTCAAAATAAGAATATTTTCTTCTGTCTCGTGCACACGTCATAATAGTACATAATAAAACAATTCGTTCAAGTAAATAAAGAAAAAAAAAGAAAAAATATAGAAAAAAAATAAAGAAATGTCAATTACACTTTCGCAAATGGAGTTCTCCCCTCCGCTCACCAGCCCCCATTTCTATGACCTTGACGCATAATCAGGTAATTAAGTGTCAAGGTGACCCACGAGTATTTATATAAAACTGTATAAAATACATAGCACATACACACGACCATGCACTGGCAGTACCTTATGACGTGGGGGCCTTTAAAACTGTGAAGCCTTTGAAAAGCGTTGAAACGACAAAACGAAGAAGAAGATATAAAGTAAGTGCGTCTTATATTACATCTACTACTCAACAGCATTAAACGTGAAACTTGAAAGCTGTAAGAAGCGAAACCCACCGTGTAATTTCACATCTTATAATTTCATGTACCCTATATACTATTTGCATATCCTCATGGTAGATACAGGTGTGTAACTATAAGGGCAATTATTTTACACACAAGGGTGCATGAAGAATACATACTGCTTACTAAGTGGAACATTATCATATTATAAACAGTCTTCTGTGTCAGAGCTAGTAAATATCGTCTCGACTAAGTATCCATGAGCCCTTGAAAGATGTTCAGTATTTTTGATTATTTATTTGAAGTGCTTTGCCATCGTATACTGCACTAATTAAATGATTTAGCATCATATCGTTAAACTGGGAAAAACAGCCGAGTGAGTATTGTTCGTATAGGTTATTCAATCCGTCGAGCGCAATGGCTTAGCGTATTCGCGTGCGCCTTGCGACCGGAGGAGACACGTAAGTGCACAGGTTTGGTCCTCGCCCTTGCTATTTACATTTATGGAGTCTATTTTACGAGATAATGCAAAAAGCGGTGCCGTGGACGGTTAATGTTGGCTGACGCTCAGTTCTATAAAAACTTAGACTTTTCACAGAAGAAAAACATTGCTGCCATGCGGATCTAAATTTAATACAGACGGCACATTCAGTCAACCGCGAATCACCACTGCTACCAAATAAAAAAAATTCGTCAAATGTAAACACCGCTCGAAAAAGACATCAACCATTTAAAAGAGCACACGCAAACATCGTTCGCTAGCAACTCGTTATTTCTAACTTCTTTCGCGGTTTAAAGACGACAGGCCTATGGGAAAAGAAACTAAAAAAACGAAGTTACTTCTCAGCATAGAATTTTGCGTAAAAGGAACAGTATTCAACCTTGTTCTTGTATGCTCTTGTTTTTCGCGTGTTTTTGTTGTCACAGTAGCAATAAAATCAATAATATACACACTGTGAAAATATATATTATTCTCATTCACCTGTATAATGATGTGATGATAAAATTTCAAATCATTAACACGTTCACATTGACGATTCGAACCCATCGTAAATTGATGACGAATTAAAGCTTGCGTGAAAAGGGGCTAACACGTTTATTTTTAGTTCAATCAAATGAAATTTCTAGTTAAAGCAGACACAAACTAGATTGCAAGTTAAGAACGTGGGTAGGTTAAATATATGCTTACACATACATTTAATCTGCCGTTTTGAATAATTAGGGTTCTTCGGGACATGAAGAACGTTCAGACTATCCTTCATTATGCCGTTCATTTCAACGTGCGACGATTTGAGTCGAGATTTTATTCAATAAAAACAATCACATCTCCATTTTATTCATCATGAGCGCAGCATCACCTTATGAAGACCTACAACACTCAGCTATTTTTTTACCACACACATGCATAGTTGTCTATAGCACATGGTGGACAGCTGGTTCGGTTGGAGTCAACTATTGATAAAAAGAGAACTAACAACGCTTTTAAATGGCGCTTCGACGATATAACTCAAATGCTCAACTTATACAGCTCTTGGACGCTCGCCGTTTAGTAAATCAGGTCCTTCTACGCGTTCGGTTTTATTCGCTAGCAGCTATTTGCATCAGTGCGAGGCGTTAACGCAGGAAAGTCCCATGACAACGTTGCCAATGTTGGTGGCGGACTCATTTGCAGGAGTTCTTTGTGCGTTTGTCTGCGAATGTTCGCGATGCTGCTCAGTGAACCAGAGAAGCCCTAATGCGAGAGAAATGCGCCAAGAGAGCGCACGGTTTCTCTGTCTCGAAGCGCTGTTGTCTGATTAATGTTGCTGATCTGGCCGCATTGCCGGCGACTGCCGACGTCGATGCTGGCGTTGTTGACGTGCTCCAAGCGAGCACAAAGCGGCTGGTCTTTGGTAACCAAGCGTCAACCGCTTTGTGGCTGCTGTGGCGATGTGCTCGCAAAAGCCATCGAATCGAGCGAGGCATTCCCGGAGGAGGCCCTTCGAGCGAACGAACGAATAGATGAACGAGCGGACCGCGACAAACGGGCGACCACCACGGCATAGTGGAGAATAGCGGTGGTGGTAATAGGATAGTAGCAAGATCGCGAAAATTGACCTCAGAGGGTGGAGCGCGAACGACCAAATGGAAATCCACATCAGATAGGGAACCGACTTGGTTATAATGTCGACGCTTGCCAAGACATTTGAATCAGAAAGAAAGCGACAATTAAAAACCAAAATGAAAGCGATGAGAAAATAAGCGATAGGTTCAATCTGAAGAAATCAGAACGCGAAAGAAGGGTTATTGTAAATTTTGACAATCTGATCTTTACCCACAGTTATCTAAATAAGACATCTGGTTGGTTAAACATATCCTGACTCTTGACGTTCCACATAAAACTCCATGGCGTGATCAACACCTATTTTCTGCGAATCTGCATTTGATCCTCTCATTTCACGAGACTAGAAAAGCATCTACTGTGTATACTTTTTACCTAAGTTGCTCTTACTCCTTTCCAGGTAAAGAAGATAGAAACACTAACAAAAACTAACTAGCATATCGTTTATATGGAAGGTTGGTCCACGACAACGACGACACTTGGACGTACAAGAAGGGGTGCTAATTTCGAAAGGGAACTCTTCAGATTTCATATGGACGTGAATTAAAGGGCAAATACAGTGACGCATCGCGAAGTGTGCGCGCAAGTTCTTCGTCCATGTGTGATAGCACCTTCATACCTAAAAATATTTTTAGAGCTGAGCATCAGCCAACACTTAACGTCACGGTAGCAGTTTTTGCATTACTTCGTAAGACGGACCCCATATAAATGTAAATGTGCACCGGCGGAGATCGAACCTGTGCACCTACGTGTCTCCGCCAGTCGCAAGGCGCATATTAATACACCAAGCTACCGAATTCCACAGTACCTTCATAGCAGCATCCTGGCAGATCCTTAAACTTAGACTCTCTGGGGGCTTACTGATGCTGGCTTCTATTATCTAGTAATGTCACTATAGTCAACGAGCACCTAGAAAAACCTTTTTTGTCCACTGACAAGAGATTTGTAAGAAATGTGTGATACATCTATTGGCTTCGGCCATGTTCTGCATCAATGACATTGCCAGGGCAGTTTTGGCTATAAGTGCTGCCGTTACTTCGACTGACACATCTGTCCCATCCCGTTTAGCACAAGTCAACCTGCACCGCGCACACAACACGGCGTGCTTTTGCTAGCTTCTTCCACATAATCTTCTTCGTTTCCACGACAAGTTCTTCGTTGACAGAATCCCCAATAGACAAAAAAGGTCCGCATAACAAACGTTCGCGTATGCACTATAACTAATCTGATGGAGAGATCTCTATTCTGCTAAAAAAGAGTTAAAGTCGAATTTGGTAGGTTCAAATTAATTAGACAGAACCAAAACGAACGCACACAAACTTGTCTTCTATATGAAACGGAATCGTGCGTGACTATAGGGCCGAGCATAGGCTACTTCTTCGTTACGTATTCGTGTAAACACCGCCAATAACGCATTCAAAAATATATGGTGGTCCTTTATTAAATAAATCCCCTCCGTTCCCTTTCTCCATTTTCTTTTCATTTCTGTCCACTCACCGTTGGAATGCATGAGACCAGGTCTTCCCGCTGCTCGTCGGATAGAAGCAAGCTCTGGCGGTTCATTTCGAAGTTTCGTTTCGGCGGGCGAGTGCACGTACAAAGTTGCACAGAAACTTCGGGCTGTATTCTTCCTCTTTGAATACGATAACGAGCTCTTGATAATGCTTTAACCCGGTCGGCTATAGAGAAAAAAGTAACAGCGACCCAAGAAATAGAAACGGGGGAAGACACGCACGAAATAGCCACACGCACAAAAATGAGAAAACTCCCACGTCACCAACACAGCACACAGGGTACACGAATTTTACACCGCCAGATCCTCTCAACCAACCGAACAAAACGTTCGTTTACCGGATGTAGTAGAACTTGTCTGTACGATAGCCGTCGGTCCAACACAACAGCACGGCACCGTTCCAGGCGCAATAATAAAGCCAGTCAGGCTCGAAAAGAGGCGCAACAGCCACAGCTATAGCAGCGGCGAAATAGCAGCCGCAGCCGAAATTCAGTAGAGGAGGGTAGAGAAGCCGCGATTAGGGTGGTAGTAGTAGTAGTATTGGTAGTAGTGACTATCTGTCAGTGGCAGAACAGTCGACACTCGCTAGTCGCACCCACCATGGCCACTTCGCAGTCCAATGTGTGGCGAGTCTCTTTGCAATGTCTTCCTTCAGTGCTACTTACATGTCCGGCGAGCACTGACATCAGCGCCTCTACACAGCTTCACGTTGAATCGGACCGCGCTGACAACCAATATTCTATGACGTTCGCCAGCATCGTCATAGTGTGTGACAGTATAAGGTTGAGCTTTTTCCAAGAAAATTATGATGCATTGACTCCCTGCTGTCGTACCATTGATAATTGTATAGCGGGTTTATGAGCAATAGCGATTCTGGTTTAGAACTACTACCTATAGGCGAAGAGTTACCAGCAAGCATCCTGTAATCTTGAATGCACCGTAATCACGTTGATATAATCATCCATTTACATGAATCTGGCACATAATCCTGAGTTTCCGTCATTTGTGAATCAAGGCTGTCGCAAAGAAAAATATCTCTGCAACTCATAATAGCTAACGTCAGTTGAGCTCTGTTTGATTAAAAAAGTGTAATTTATTAAACGATTACTCATAAGTATTTTAAAATTTCATTTTGTATTCTATTAATCATTTTTCACAAATGCACAGTAAAGAAATGAGAGTGTAATTCAGCTTATAGGAAAATTGTGTTAAGATGAAAATAATATCCAGCAAGTTGATTAGCGCCAAAGCTGTCTATAGCGCACATAAGAATTTACACAACAGCGATTTTCCTTTAGGGTGGTTTCGTTCATGTAACTATAGCTTTGCAGAACTGAGGTTCGGATGTCATATAAAACGTCTAATTATATACTAGAACACCCGTAAACTAATATTTTTAAGCCTTTCGCGACCCCGTAATGTATAATTACAAATTGTCTTATATTGTATATTATGGTTATCAGTACTGTTCAGCTCACAACCTTCTCAGTAAAACAAAAAGGAAATAATTATGTCAAAATTCTATGGCAGATTTTTTATTTACTATTCTCGTGCTTCATACAACACTAAAAAATGTTATTTTGGTTCATACATCTAGATTTGCAGGAGAGCGTAACATGAAACATTTTTTTACATGATTACGCAACTAACATTTTAGTTCGAAGAAGCTACAAATAATTTATTTGTAACGCAAGAATAGATATTATATAGAACAATTATGAAATCTAGAATCGAAGTTTAGTTATGTGTACTATATTGATTTTAAATTGTGGCTTCGAATATACCTAGTTCAAGTCAGATCGTCAAATTACCCCAGTAAGTGGCAGCCTGCTGCAGTAGTGCCGCACCATTTTTTGAGTTTGAGCAGTGACCATTTTTCAATTTGAGCAGCTTGCCAACACCTTTCAGGCACGCAAATTTTACGCTAGTATGAAGTGGACTACTTCTTGAAAATTATTTCTAAATGCCCAATTTTGGTCATTTGGCCATTGACCCGCAGAAATGGGATACCCCTGTGTAAGATGTTTTGTACTTATTAGTATTTAAATTCCACATGTCTGCATCGTATTGTAGAAATAGTGAAGTGCCATATAACATTAGGAATTTAATACAAATCATTTTTCATTGTTATGTGATTAATTTATTAACTCAACGGGGCTCGTTGTTTAACATAGGTTAAGACCTTTTTCAGTAAACTAAATAGTTCGAGGTTTTCATATGCGACCATGTATTTAGCTAACGAAGCACCGGTGCTAGTATTCTGTCTATAGGAAGTTGCTAAAGCTCTGTCTCGACAACATTACTAGGCAGACTTTTCTTTTTGTGGCGGAGAACTAAAATGAACATTGTTGTTGTGCGTATGTGTGAAAGTCCATAAATCTTCGTTGTGGTCTAGCAAAGATTCCTATTATTATCACATTGACTTTTATTCTTCGTGTAGTCCGTGTCATTATGCCTGCCAGCGCTGGAGTTTGTGTTGCTCTGGCACGCGATCTTTAAGATATGGTGACCACCTCTCGCCCTTGCAGCTCACCCGAGCTCAATACCACCAGCGGTCTCGTTGTATCCCGAAACGGGGTCTTGCAGACCACCACAACCGAATGCTACCGTCACCGTCCTCTTTCTTGAACATTTTTGAGCCAGTTGTTTCATTGGCTTACTGTCCTATTGCAATCGCCTTGCTCCGTGCCAGCTCTTGACATGGAACCTTGTCTATTCCTCATGCCCAGGAGCCAACAAATCAAGTGAGTAGTTAGTATCGCTATTGTTTTCATGTTGCGATTGTTCACGTCGCTGTTATCATAGCAATTCTGAGATTGAGAGAAATACCAGTGATAATATTATGCGTTCTTAGATCGCACAGCAGCAGCAATAACGGTCATTGTATAAACGAGCGGAATCGACTAGTGTGACATTACAAACGATAGTATTTATAACGCTTAACACGATTCCACCATTTCTACTTACTTGTTTCTGTAGTACTACTACAATAATGGCTGCCCAGTGCAAGCAATGTGTTCGTGTTATGCTGCCGCTGCTGCCCGAGTTAAATAGCTGAGTTAACGGTATCACGTAGGCGCATTCCAAAAGACGAGATCCGTTGCTGATCTCGATTGCCCGCCACAAAGACCAATCAGCTATTATCAACAGTTGGTACTTCTGAGCGGTAATATTTTTTTTTAATACATTCAATACAATGCCCATAAGAGTGGCCCAATGGCTTAGGAACTTTTTAATTGTGTCTATAACGCAGTAAATTGCTGCGCCATGGTCGTATTGTTCATTTTTCACTTTAACTGGCCGAAAGAGATCACTAGCGTATAAGATAGAATGGAGATCGGCTCTATGTAGTCATACCCATGGTAGTCTGACACAGTAATATTCAGCGGTCAGTTTTGATCTATATCACAGCTTTATTTTGTTGGATACAAAATAGGACAGCAGCAAAACGCTAACGAACAGGAACATCGGTTATTCTGAGTAATCTCAGTGATAATGAGTCCCATTTGATAATTACTTCGCTATACATACATACATTCATCCGTCCACTGAAAAGTTCGAAATTTTATTGAAATTCTGGCCTGAAATGCTAATATATATATATAATATAAATTAACGTTCTAGCTATAAATAATATAAAACGCTATTATATAGAGATATAATTCTGTCTATACATCGCGATTGTTCTGCCGAATATCCTGGTTTAAAGTTTACTGATCGCTTCACGATCAGAATCAATTTGTCTTCGAATACCAGAAGCTGCGGTTTTGCCAATAACACAAGAAGAAGAGCGGCTTATATGATTTTGAGAATCCGAGGACCTGGCTGTCCTCCTTCCGAGCTCTCTCCCGCTTCCCTTGGCACCTCTTCTGGACCTATTTCCTCACCGCTGTGTTCCGCCAGTTGTTCTAGCCTCCTGGTTTTTTCAAATTGCTTCCTTCCAAGTCTTTCTTTTTCCGTCATTATGGCATCTTAGCAGTTGGTTACTTTGGCCCAGGCCCCTTGGCCTTTCACCATATACATCATAGTTCTTTAATACTTTTCCGTTAGGTTCTTTTTGGATAAGCCTCTTCTTGCCTCTTCTAGTGCTCCACTCTAAGACTATATGCTCGAGGGCTCAGTGATATGTTATTGCTGAAACGCCACAGATAATGCAGTTTAGGTTTAAATGTATGTACAAATTCTTAAATTATTAATCTCAACGTCTGATATCGGTTGTGTGGTCGGATGTATGAGCTGGTTCTCTCCAGCAATCAGCTTTTATTGATCCTGTTTGAGAAACAGATTTAAAAAAATAACAGAAAGACATGCTAATAACCTTTGAGACGACATGCTTGTTGAATCTATGAAAATAATACTTGAATTAGTCTGTGATGGACTTCCAATGACGAGTTGAACCGCGAGATTATCAATGTTAAAATGGCTACATAATTACTACGTTAGTTTTGAATATATGTCGCTTGATTTATGGTTGGAGAGTTGTATATTGTTGTCGTAGAGAAGCCTTCTGTATATCCTTAGGCGCCATCATTGACCCGCCGGGTACATCTTCCGACGTTGCACTGGCCCACGGATAGCCGACAACATGTCGATGACCAATAATATCTACATGCCTCAACTTTCAATTGGCAGAATACGTGCAACTGGTCTGACAAGAAATTGGTAAAATTATTTAAGGAATAGTTGTTTTCATCGTATAAGACGTTGTGTATCGATTACTTAATCGAAATTAAAACTACGTGGAACTACTTGAATCTTCATGGCGTTTATTTTTCTTTGCTTAGTGTTGTTTTCGATTTTTTCCACTTTTAGTCACAATTTCGCAGTGCTTTAATACATGGTTAGTATTGACTGAAACGAATGAGATCATTTTATGAGAACTATATTCTTTTTCGTGAAATTAGCATTCGTCAGTGCCGTCTGGGGTCATGGTGGTCGTCTATTGCTCTGGCTGGAGAGGGGATTCGAATCCCGAGATGAGACAAAAATTCGTGAGTCGTTCTATTTTCCAATTTTTTACCAAAGTTTTAGATGTGTATTTATGCTATAAAGCAATGTTTATAACTAAAGCGTACACGTATAAGTGTTAACTCTAAACTAGATTAAAAAACGAAGATTAGAAAATCTATTATTGCTCGTATAAATGTATGTTCGAAATGTATTTTTAAGTCATTCAATTCTCGGATCTGGTTTATGTTTTCTTGACCATTACAATCTTCTCATAATAACTTTTTAATTGTATGGTAAAAATTCACACATTAATCAGTTGGAGCCTGATATGTCTATAGGGTACAATTAATTGATTTAATGGAATAGCATAGCTTTAGATTGTTCGAGGTCCCGCAACATATACATAAAAATGTAACACTCTTTCTTATTGTTTGACGGTGGGTACCTGATAATGATAGAAGTGCAATATGTGAGCACTTCAGCGTTCTGTTACTTGGCTAAAATCAAGAAAGATGGCTGCCGGTCGAAATTACCGTTCTCGAGGGAGTATATAAATGACATTCGCATTAGTCGAGGTTATTAAACGAGTAACGAGTTAACGAGTAAAGTGTCGAAGATGGGTGCTATCATGATGGAAATGTAAAATTTAGGATGACTGAATGAGTCTATTCGCCTGTTCCGCGCGTCTTACACGATCTTAGTGTCCCCTTGTACATATCAAGTATGCTCAAAATAGTATAGTGCCTTTTTGTTGCTCCAATAGAACGTCCATTTTGAAGATCAGCACTAAAACTCTTAGGGCACTTCCTCATTGTCGGACAAATACTATCAAAGGCATGTGGAGCAGTTCGCTCATTTTTGTTTGAAATCTTGTTGGAAAAATAAAAATTGTTGAAAGATTGAAGGTTGTTTGTATGTGTGCCACGCATATGTACAGTCGGCCTACATTCGGATCTTGAATGGTGGGTTTATATTAGCATTGTTTAAAATGGCTTTAGGCATACCTTAAGAATGCCTTGGCGAGCAAGCGAAACGGCAATCTTGCCCTTTGGTCGATGTCGCTTAAGAAATTTGGGTGGTACGTACTGACCGTAATACGGTATATTCAGATAATGGGTTTCTTAACCCTTTGCTCAGGGCTACGAACCTGCATGCAACTGAATGTAAACAGCCGTCATGCCCATTCAAAAAAACCTGTGACAAAGTATTACGATGTAAGGCACTCCAATTTACCTAGAGAAATAAGCATTTCCGAAATTATAATATTAATGCAGCTAATTTTATATGGTTACCAGTACTGACTCACACAAGTCTAAATACGGTTTAAACCTTAGGGTGCAAAATTACGGAAAACTGTGCTATGCTGTGTCGTCCCTGAAAGTGGGCTATCTTGTTACACCCCAAGAGGCCAGTAAAACACGGACTAAGATTTCGAATGTTCTTATCTTCGGCATATTGTTCATCTTCCGAATTTTCACTACCACACGTCCCTGAGCAAGATTAAATATTACTTTAGCGCAGTATGTATAGCTCCGGGAAGCTTTACGTGGCGCATGACCCCCTTAGATTACGTTTTGGTGTTGATGCAGTGATGTAGTCTACTTTGTACACTCATATTCACACACTTATTCATAATAAGCATTAAGCTCTTAAGACTAAAGCAGCAATGACTGAGCTAACATGCGAGCATTCCTATACGAGCCACACTCTGAAGCTTTGAGAATAATCCTAAATCTTAAAAAGATCTTAAAATTTAATTTTAAATACAAATTTGGTTTTTTTTAATTTTGATGTTATTTCAAATGTTAAACGACTAATTGAAAGCTTATTTTTCAATTTGTTCACCAACATGCGTAGCCATAGTATAACCAAATATGATTTATAAAATATTTTGGTTTGAAACGAATTTTTAAACACAAAGGAATCACACTTCATTTACGACCACAGGTGACGCTAGTAATATTGGTGACAATCACGGTCCGCCAAGGTCGATGTTTGTTAAACGATCGAAGAGCTATTGAATGAGCTCCGTTCATCTTTGTCAAGAGTGGGCGCCATTTGAAACAGATCGGTGGTCAACAGAAAGGCGTATTAATTCTGCACGCTTTATCCAAGCAAAATAGCGCTAACTTTTTATATTTTTATCGCATAAACTAAATCATTTTTGATTGCACAATAATCAAATACACGGAGAATGCGTCTTTACAATAGTTCAACACAAAAGTAAGATCCCAACAAACTGTTGTTGAAAAGTTCCTGCAGCTTTACCGAGTCAAATTATCTAGTACATAAAATATCAAAGATCACCTACTTTGAGGATCTGTCCGTCCTAGAGGATCTGCTTAAATTATAATATAACTACAGGTCTTTATTGAGCACTTCAATAGTGTAAATTAAACCTCGATTTTGAGATAATTTGCAGAAAGAGAGATGATGCTATAGCACAACAGGAAAGACCGCACTTTTCAAGAACAAAAGCTTTCTAGGCCAAATGTAGCGTGTCAAACTACAATATGTTGCCTTACCTAATAAATTGGCTGATCTCATATCCTTCGATTGTCGGTTTGTTGAATGGCTGCACGTTTCTAGGGAAATGAAAATTCAGGATTTAGATTATGTCACGATTGTACCTTTAAACTCTTTTATATACTCTGTTTACTATGATCGACCCGGATAAGATATGATTGATAAGAAAGGTAGATAGATATATTATCGTTATAATTCGTTGGAAAATCGGCATTATTTTAGTTCACCTAATAGACGTATTCTAAATTATAGAATCTGACTTTCTAATTATAACAAATTTGTTTCTTGCATACGCATTTTGAGTTATGTACCAAAATTCCACCCGAACAGATAGGATAGAAAGCGCCGATGCGGTCTGCAAGTAATAAAAGCCAATTTATATTTTTATTAATGACTTTTTGATGAACATCTAACATTAATATTATAGGTACATTGGAATTATAATATTAATGTTATATGCTCTCTAGAATATCGCTGTGCCAGTACCATTTAATATAGCCTAGGTTACGCTGGTCATGTGCTCGAGTTTTGAGCGGGAGACTTGAAAAAAGTCAACTTAAAAGTGTATTCAGGCACTATAGGATTTCATGGTATATGTCTTCTTTCTTAGGGGATGTCCCCACGATGAAAATGAACAAAAATTTACTTCCCCAATTTAGATCAGGTCAAATTAATTTATGGTAAAATTTGAGCAAAACTCAAAAAGTTGTAGAAAAATGGTATTTCTGATGTGCTTGCATCGTATAAAGTAGGTCGATCAAAGTGCACGTTGCACTTTGGGTTTAACCTTTTAACTTTTAACACTTAATTTTTTAAACAGTTGAGTAACCGGCAGTTTACTAGCTTTACCAATCTGTATTAAAATGCATCATTTAAAAGTTGCTTCGCTGGTTAATGTTCTGACCATATCTGTTTGGTTCGGCCTGTGCATGTCCTAGATAATGAGAGCTTAAGCTATAAATCTTTTACCCGTACTAGCTCGAAATCGCCGCTACACTTTATGTAAAATCCCACCAGTGAGGTACTAAAGGATGCCTAACTGGTTACCGCTTAAATAGCCAAACAAAACGAGGTGGTAAATTATTTGACCTCTTCATCTGAGAACTACCCGTAAGAAACGAAAGATACAATGACATGTGTAAACAGCCATTTGGTCATATTGGAATAAACATCGGGACGTTTACTGATGCTGCTCAGATTATTTATACTGGGTATTACAGTGCTATCGAGCAATATTTCATGACACTTCTCTAACTTGTCATAGCATACAAATATTTCTTGGTTCCTTATTCGTCACTACTTGTAAGAATAATACATACCATTTGGAAGCTTGTCTACTGTTTTGTTGTATTAAACAATAGATTAAATTTTTTACGGCATAGGTAACTGTAAATTAGTGATAATATTTATATTTGCTGTGGTCGCAGGTTTGTATTTTTTGCCTGATAAAATTTGAGCTTCTGTTTGTTATAATACTTTTTTGGAGTTCATATCCATAGTTTAAGAAATATGACGTCTGTCTAGTTAAAGGCAGCGGCTAGAACACGACTAAAATAGTCTCCAACTTTTTCCATTTGTCCGTTTATTCAACAATGTTCATTATTTAGAAATGAAGGTGTGTTACATTACTATAACAATACAGAATTGCTACGTACATCTTACATTAGTCTGACAAAAACAGATTTTCAACATCTTTTTGTTCAGCATTGTAGTAATGAAGAATTAAGTTCAAATAACCTATTTAGCATGTAAAATTTGTATATTTTAGTAGCAGTACGTAAACACTAAATCTGAAAAAACAACGGCATTTTATAGTGGTCATAGAGCATGTAGTGCTCGACGGCCTTACAATGCCGAGCAAAGTAAAAACATTCTGAGTGGCATATGATGTCTAGCAGGATGCAGGCCTATCTTCCCTTGGATCAGTAGAATTACAAGGAAATTTTGCATTTAATTTTAAAGGTGGGTCAGCCATTATGAATAACGCGGGCAAAGGTAAATGTCGAGCTGACGCGGCCCAGTGGTTTCAAAATAATAACGAAGATTCGTTGAAAATATCGACAATTGACAAGACATCAATTACAAAAAAGCGAGGGGTTGCTGTCAGGTACCGTTTGTCTACAGACGCTCAAGCGGGTGGCTACAGCAGCTCTGCTAACCGAAGAGCAACACTCGGCCATTTTGCAGTATTTGTCATGTCAGTTGACCACTGTAGATATTCGTGACTTATTTAACGAATCTACTCTCAGCTGCAGTGCGACAGCTAGGTGCGACAATAGTGACTTTCGAACATTCCGGCAGGCCACATTGACCATCCTACCAGTAGCTGCAGCAATAGAGACGGCGAACAGTCCGAACCAATATCTAATCAGTGGGAGTTCACTAGAAAGATAAGAACGAAATCGAGCGATGGTTTGAGAAGCCGGAACAGAATAATAGATGGTGGAAGATACATAGCGTGACTCGAAAAGAAATCAACGAACAACAAAGAAAAAACGAAAACTAGAAATAAGTTTTACATGCTGAGGAGTCACCGCGTTTTGTTGCGGTTGTAGACAATTACTTTCTCTCAAGACGAACGCATAAAAGATGGGGAATGGTTGCCATACGTAAACGGCTTTGCCGGTTGGTGGCTGCAATTGTTGGAATGAAGATTCTCATGTGCCACCAGTGGCTAGCGTGGTTCTTAATTGACTTTGTGTTTGTGATAATGCAAGTACATAACGTGATAAATGCAAAACCAAAAAACGAATAGAAAAAACGGCAAACTATAAAAACGACATGGGAATGACAGACGGGAAAATGTGATTAGTCGTAATAACCGATCCAAAAATAAATGTGTAATTATGTCCTTATAACCACAGCAAGTTGTCCAATTTTAACGCTGAGCTATTGATTGTTGCGCTTTAGGCTATGCCTTCCCTCGTTTTCAGTTTTACTTCAGATATTAAAAGATATAACTATTACTGCTACTACCTACTGTCACTAACCTGTGTAGGCAGTTTTACTACTTACAGCTAACCGCGATTTATACTGAAACTGGCCTCGGCTACTCGTGAGGTCGCACATATAAACCATCCCGATGAATAAATTGTTATTGATTTATTAAGTTTATGGAAACGAGTGTCTATATTATATATAAACGAGTGCCATATATTTTAGGTTTAGGGTTAAGTTTAATTTACAACTGCTTGTCATATCGTACTGCGTACTGCGTTAAAAACTTCGAACTTTGAAAATTACGAACTGCATTTATAGTAAATGCGTTGGAAGGCTTCCTAATAACCGGGCCTTTATACTCTATTAGCTTCATTTGAATTTGCGCTGAGGTTTAAATTCAAATTACAAACATACTAGATTCAGTCTCGAGTGCAGCAGGTTGGGTGAACAATACATTAGTACCTAATATCGCCTTGTAAGGTAGGGCTATTGAGCCACATTCTAATTGAGTTAAATCAGTAGGAGAGTTGGGGAGGCTGGTTTCTTCAGCGAATAGCGCACTATCAAGTAATTTATTATTCATCAGTTTACAGTTGTTTGTCAGATCGTACATACTGAAAACGCTGCACTGTTACACTTGTAAAAGCTATTAACATATGAGTATGCAATACTAAGAAAGGTTGCCCGGGCGAACGAACATCGGGAACACCGGTGAGCCACGTCAAAAAAGAGCTAAACTTTATTTCCTACGATCGCGCGGAATATTAGAGACCAAATTTAGACACGTAAATGCCGTA
Organism: Tropilaelaps mercedesae; assembly: GCA_002081605.1. NCBI lineage: Eukaryota > Metazoa > Arthropoda > Arachnida > Mesostigmata > Laelapidae > Tropilaelaps > Tropilaelaps mercedesae. The sequence continues at coordinate 2,870 of MNPL01003857.1, read as the reverse complement.
AATAATCTCACACTTTCAATCTCTTTCAAATTCTACGCTCTGTGATATGGTATAATTACTCTTCCGCATCCTCTACCTTTGTATTTTGATTATAGTATCATGCGGATTCCTTTTTTTATTTTACAGAGAACCGGTAGCCACTCGATGTTTTGTTGTTCAATAACAACGGGGTCAAGCGTCTTCGCGGAGGGAGCAGAGCTCTTGGATTTAATAGACGGACGGTCAACGACCGCATAGGCTACCTAGAAAAAGGACAAAAAGTATTCAAAACGAAGACGAGAGTCTGAGACAATTCCAGTCTGATTATCAAGGCAAGACGGAATAACGAATAGGAGGTTTGTAGCAGTTGCATTCATACTGTTCGCCATGGCTACTCTGGGACACAACGCGTGGCATATGGATGATATCGATGATGCTCTAGCGGCCGATTTTGATGGCTCTTTATCGGGGCTCGGTATTGAGCTGGGAACTGCTTCGTTCAATATGAGCGAGACATTACTCGCACTGCCTTCGATTAAAGGTATAGTATATGCGAAGTCATGGCCCAATTAGGTATTCTGATTTAACTAATCCAACTGATCCAACTAACGTAAGCCTGATGGGTTTTATCCAAAAAGTAACGTAGCCAAACCTCTGGATTACCTTTTGTAACGGCAGCCCATTTGAAACCTTGTTTTATTTGTTTGTTGTGCTAATGTGTCATTGTGTTACCTTGTTTTTTTATTCTGTCATGATGCCCTAACACTAATTAGTGATGTTAACATAATGACTAATGTTTGCATGCTGCTTCGGTATGCCTCACATTAAAGTTTCACACTAAACCAGTAATATGAATAATATGTATGCGTGTATTTTAGGGTTTTATTATCAACAGAAAGTATTGTTTTGAATACCGTATAGTTTTTTGTCTATCTGTCAGTAAGTGTCTGTGTTGTGTTCCATGTGTACTTACTCATCGTTCTTGTTATCATTTTTTGCGCTTGTGGTGTCGTCCTCCAATGACGGTTTATTCCGCTGTGTCCAACGCAGATGAATCGGTTACAGGTGGCCATCTTCAGGCTGTACACGCGCATCAAAATGTTGCACATGCACAGGCTGCCGCCCAGGCAGCTCAAAGCCGGATCAAAAAAAATCGACCTTTGCAGGGCGAAGAAGAGGCTGCGCCGATGACCATCAAGCGATTCTGTAACGATCCCACCCAGCAGGTGTCGTCGACGACAGTGAATACTGCTAGTGCTGGCAGAAACCAAAAACATTCAAGTTCAGCGCCTGATCTACGTCATTGTGCAAATGATACTGGTATACTGTTACTACAGTCTACATTACCCGGCCCACCCGTATCCCCGCCAGGCGCGTCAGCGTGCCTCGCATCGGCACCCATTCCAGGCTGTCAGCCAATGTTTCAATGTGTTCTGGGGGCTGCAACGTCAATAGCAACCAAGGTAAATGAACGCACCATGACCTACCTCAATCAGGGTCAATCGTACGAAATCAAACTCAAGAAGCTTGGCGACCTCACGGAGATGCAGGGCAAGTTGCTGAAAAGCGTCGTTAGGGTGGGCTTCCAGGACCGCCGGCTGCAATACATGGAAAAGGAACAGATGGAACATTGGGCCGTACAGCATCCTAAGGAACGTGTCCTGGATGTGGATATCCCGCTTAGCTATGGGGTATTTGATGTGATCAGTTACTCCAAGCTCATCAACGCGTTCGAATTCGTTTGGGATCCTACCAAGGAGACAGGGGTGTTTGTTCGCCTCAACTGCATCAGTACCGAGTTCACCCCGAAAAAACATGGCGGAGAGAAGGGTGTTCCTTTCCGACTAGTCGTGGAAACCTATTCGACAGATGCGACTAACGTGATACACGGTAAATTGCACAGTGCTTCATGTCAGGTTAACGTGTTCAAACCGAAAGGCGCCGACCGCAAACATAAGACCGACCGACAAAAGATGTCCAAGCGTTCTATTGCTGAGCAGGAGCTCTATCAACCAAGTTTCGACTGTACATTTTTCACCGAATGCACCCAACGAACGGCATATTCACAGCAAAGCCCAGCTGAAACACCAACGAAAATACAATCTGGTGGGCCTGGCAGTGTCGGCAGTGTATCCGGTAGCGGGACCGGAGGTGGTGCCTCAGGTGGCGGAGGGGGTGGCCCAGGCAGTACCAGCGGTGGGGGATCAACAGCGATGACACCCACATACCCCCCTAGCCCTCCTGAACCACAAATCGGGGCACCGGTGACACCTGTAAGTGTTTCCCAACGGGTTAGCATCTCTCCTTCCACAAGCATCGCTGGCTCTGACTCAGATGAGACGGCCAATTTAACAAGTGAGGCCTCCCCCCAAGAAACAGCCGACTGGCTTCGTAGTAATCGCTTCACAAGCGCACTACAGCAGTTAGGAAGCTTTTCGGGCGCGGATCTTTTACGGCTTAATAAAAACGACTTGGTAACTATTTGTGGAGTCCCTGAGGGTATTCGAATGTACAATTTATTGCACGCAAAAGCCATTAGACCAGCACTTACTTTGTATATGGGCAACAGCTTGGATGAGCCTTTTGTCCCGCTATTTCTTGAGAAGGCCACAGCATACCAGCTAAAGTGTGCAATCTCGTCCGCCATGTGCGTTTCTTGCGACCTGCTTTTTCTAAAAGGACCTGGAGGCATTCGAGTATCAGTTACCGACGACCTGGTTCGGAATCTCAGCGATGAAGCGGCTTACTTTCTCGAAGCTCATGATAAAACCTTCTTAATGACACCCGCACGAGTAGACAACGTCGGAACTACCACGCAGGTTTCAACCGATTTGTAGGCGACTGAGGCCGCATATATATATATATATATATATATATATATATATATATAG
>MNPL01003856.1:40207-56124 GCA_002081605.1 Tropilaelaps mercedesae | reverse complement strand
ATATATATATATATATATATATATATATATAATGCGTGCAACTGATTCAAAAAGAGATGATCCTTCCTGGCTTATTTATTGATGATTTTTTAATGCACTTGCGTTGAGCATACACTATAGACTACACAAAACAACGCTCATCACCCTCTCAATTTATTGCAAGCATATAACGGCTCAGTCAAATCACCCGTTTAATGTATATCAACTTGATTGTTGATTTCCCATAGCGCAACCATCGTTCGCCACGTTACGCGCACGGCAACCTGGCGCCTTGTGGTAGATTCAATTACGTGGCAGCCAGTACTATTTTGTTATATCATCTTGCAGCTTTGCGCCGTCCGGCGCGGGTGGCCGCGAACAGCTGCGTGAGGTATTAGGTGGAGCGACAAGCCGATGTGCGTGGCCATCGGGAGGCGTGACGCCGACTGCCTTGGTCGGGAACAATATCCGGAAGCGGTCCGTCCTCGTCATCAGCGCCAATGCCGAAGTGTCTGAAAAGCCGTTCAGGACGTAAGCGGACGAAAAAGTTAGCAGAAAACCGCTGCCAATGCGGAGAGCGAATAAACAGCAGAAGAAATACTGTGCGAGAACTCGACAGACCGTACGAAATTCTAAGAGTGAAGTCCGGGGCTAACTGGCGGCTATTCTTCGCGGCCTTCTAACTCTGGAATATCTGTGAGGAAGACAAAATCTATTTATGTAGTAGCGCTAATATTGGTCACGTTTCACAGAGAATAAGGAAGCCTCTTTCACGTGATGATGCTACAACGGAAAAGCACCTGTGATATTAAAAACGGCCCGGCAGTGCTCTATGGAAACTTGCAAGCATTGTGGGAGAAATAGGCTTGTTCCAAATATCCATTTATACAGGCAGACCGTAATGTTTAGTTCTTCTTTGCTTTTGACTCATGCAATACAGATGTTGTTCTTCTCATCAGCTGTAAAGAGTTTGTTAAAACATAACAGCCAGTACAGTTTTTGTCTTTCGAATCCAATAAAGCGCTTCTTTGATGAATGTTTTGCATTCGGCACAGTAAGTGCCAATTTTTTTTGAAATCTCGAACTGTAAAGTAACCGCGCCGCTAATATCTGTGTACACCAATTTACGTTGGTCTACCTCTAAGCCATTCCAACATAAAGCATCTTTGGGACCCTGCTTTTTGGTCGTTTAAACATGATTACCTATGATCACCTTTGTATAAGCAGTACGAGCCAGTACTGTTATTTACTCTGCTGCCATTGACTAGATTCGAAAACACAGTAGTCAGGAGCGAAAGGGTTAGCTTACGGAATTGAAATAGTAACTTACAAAACAGTTCCTTTACTATTTGACTAAATAGATGTTTGTAGCTCCTTGGTAATCGGCCTCTATACAAAATAGTGATGCCAGAATTAATAAAAAAAAACACCAAAAAGCTATATTCTTTTATTATTTATTAATACTCGAGCCGCAAATAGAAACTCGCTTAAATAATTAGATTTTATATTTATAAGCAGTTGAGGAAATACTCTAATATCACGTAAGTATATGTCAAGCATTTTTTGCACTAATCATTTAAATAAGGAATTCTAATGTTAAATTTCCAAAACTAAGTAAAAAGTACCTCACATTAGAAAATTATTAACGTTCAAATCGTAATAAAACTAAGGTCAAAAAAGCACACGACATAAAGGCTTAAATAATGAATAAATTTATTGCCAGGCTATGCTACAGTGTTGACACAACGTATAATCTTAATATTCGAGCTTACTTTGTTACAGAATCAGCGCTTTCAGTCTGTTCTAAAACGTAAGTTGACACAGCCATTTGGTTATTCCGTCGTTAATACAACGCGTCGTTTTATTGTACGGATAAATGTGTGACAGTATATATATCACCGGTTATGTTGATTTCGCTCTTTCCCTCCTTGGACCGACACATCAGTCAAACGAACAGTCCCAGGCGGATACATATGACAAACTCAATAAACATTAATTACACCTGCGCGAACATGTTTGTTGTCAAGCACCACAAGCCAAGCATTAACTGTATGGCTGACATAGATCACGAACGAATGTCGAGCCGTCTGCTTCTTTCCCTCTTAAACATATGGCATTAAGAGGCAATAGCTGATTTTCACGTATGTCGATATATGTAATTCTAATGATACTAATAAAAATTTATCTCTATCAGTCAGGCATTACCAAGCCTCCCCAACCGCCGTACATCGAACTGTACCTGCGAGGGAGCTTTCGCCTCTTCAACACAGTTGACATCTGCTCCTCTGTTGTCACGCCGTACAACAATCGCACTCGAAGCTTTGCTGAACATGTCGCTGCCTTCGAATGTTCTTCGGGTATTGGAATGACACTACAGTTTTGTTGCGCGCTCATCATGGGCAACAGTGCATAGTGTGAAAACACATTGAGAGGCACCTCCAATCGTTATCTCTACGTATGACAGAGGGAAGTTGTCGTATCTGAGAGAGAATTTGGTTCAACAGCGGCAAGCCACACTCGCTTCGCGAAGCTTCGAAGCGGGTCACGCTTACCTGTACCGTTGCTGCTGAGAGACTAACCACGGTCCCGAATCTCGTCCCGCTCGTAAATGGAAGTAAACACAAAACATGGAATGTGGCTCCGAACGCACGACGCAAACTGTACAGCGTCGTGCTAGCTGGGCCGTACATACACTCGATGTAAAACGACAGCTTTTCGTCAACGAGCAGTCCGTCGCACGGTGAGACGAACCTTTCCGTGCGTCCGGATGATCTATAGAATGAATGTCGTTGCGACGTTGATGGCATAGTTTTGCGTGCTCTCGTTCTCTCCATTCGAATGTTGATGCGCGTTGATGATGCCCTAGCTATCTAGACAACCAGCTCTTATCATTATTGTATGCACAAATATACAAAGTTTTTCCTCCCCTTCGTTCACCTCTCGCTGGGGCATGGCCGAGGTTCGACGAAACTCGACTCGCCCGTGTTGACACGTCGAACGCGCGCTCATGTCGCGACACCACGCAAATTCCGACGACCAAGGTCAAACGAAGGTCACCGATGTTGGTTCTGTTACGCCATCGCGAACTTTCCCCGTCGCCACTCGGGTATACGTCGGGACACCGGCGGCCGAATGGATCGAAGAGAAACACGTAGTTCAATAGACTTAGCTGACATGCCATAGCTTGTAGCAGTCATCTGGGCTGTTCCGCCATTGCGAGTACGTGACACACTGTCTGTCGAAGGCGCCTGTCGAAGCCATCGTACACGCTCCGATGTAGGCCATATGCAGGCGGTAAGGGGAAGCGTGCACCTCGACCTTGAGGGCCGAAGGCACCAAGCGGGAGACATCGGCGACAATTCGCTCCCTCAGTCCCGATAACAGGGTGATGCCACCTGTGAAAATAGGAGAGACAAGCATACTATACATCATTGTCATTACCAGTAGTGTTTCTTTTGCCTTTGGTATAATTATTTGCATTCGGTAGGACGTTCTTCCCGCACATCTTATGGCTACCTATGCTAATCCATGTACCAGTATTTCTTGATAACGCCTTCGTATTGATGTCCACCATGCAACTTCATACTGACCGCTAAGGTAAATACTTCGTGCCATCGGCCTTCGCATATCGATCGAGTTCTGCATGATGGCCTTTGCGATGAGCTTGCTGAGTCCTTGGCAGTCCAGGCCCCACATTTGCGGCTGGAAGAGGCCTTCAGCAACCAAAAAACGCGCCTGATCCAGCTCGATAACCGGGTCCGCTCCCGTCAGCAGCGTCAGTCCAGAAAGTCGAACTGATTTTGAGAACGACGAGGGGTTGCTAATGAAGCGACTCATCTCCGACTCGTAGTCGGGTGCCACATAGCACAGCTCTTGGAAGACGTGTCTTAGGAGGTACACGTCCAGAGGGTTAAACAACGACACCTGTAAATTTGGACACGAGGAACCGAACAGCAACGTACGGGTTAGCGGTTGGCAAGCGTCTCAGTTTTACGTTGACAGGTCAACGCTGGATAACTGCTCGAACCATTTATTGACGTAATTGAAATCGTGTCAGGCCGAAGGTAATACGAACCCGCTTCTGGGCGAGTTCGTGGGCGAGGTTGTGGATGATTTTTTGATCTCCGTTGAGCAAACGAGAGACGCCGGAATCCACGACGTAGCCATCGGCAATCGGCAGGATATCAAGCCGGTTACCAATATCCACAACGATTCCTGACGTTGTATTGTACGCATATAGTGCACAGATAGCCTGGTGGGTGATGTTTAGGCCTTTTACGCCCAGATCTTCCAGGAAGAACTTGGCTATCGCTGCTTGCGTCGACAAACTGTAAGTCTGTGGTAGGATGACCTGCGGAGCGAAGCGTCAGCAGGAAAAAATCAAATGTTCAGCCATCTATCGACAGAATGCATTTCGAGCGTTAGACGCTTACGATGCAGATTCGAGACATTCTGGGAAACGATATTTGGCCGTTGGAAAATTAACAATCAATATCCTCTGCTGTACTTTACTCCTTGATCGTTGTTTAAGTAGAAATTGAACAAAAAAGTTGCAGAAGCTACAGCCCCGCATGCGTATGCCACCCGTGAAACGTTCAGCAGAATACAAGTGAACAAAGATATACACCAGACCCCAGTTGTATATTTCAGGCATAACCTGGACGTGGGCAGGCATATGCGCGCATCTATATCAGACATACCTGAACATTATACTCCGTGAGCTGCGGTCGATTAAGACGAAGGTCCTTAAGAATTTTGTTGACAATGTGGATGAGACAGGATGTGTCCATTGTCAACTTCGTCACCTTGTCCACGGGAGCTAGAGGAAATAGCACCCGGCAGTTTCTACGAATCTGCAATGTGACATAAAACAAACACAAGCGTCACTCGATTCCCATAAGAACGACTAACAATCTTATTGGTCAGAAAACGGCAGCTAATAAGCTAACGACCAACATCAAAGTCACCCTTCATGTGCTGGTCCTCCGCAACTAATACGAGAAACACGAGAATAACAGAAAACGCAATTGTATTAACGACAACACACAAAAACTAACATCATCCCATTGTTAGCCTGTATAAAACATCATCAAGACATCAATCGTATCCCGATGAAGGCTAAATCTAAACTATATATCAGATGTATTCAAGAAAACATTCAAGAAACTGTGATACGTACGTTTTCATTTAACGCCTCTTCGCCAAAGTATGCCTTTTTCGAAGTTTTGTCAATGGCAAGAAAAGAAGGAAAATACACCTGCAAAAAGCGCCGTTAATGAAATAAAGCATCTGAAGGCCAATACGTTTCTGGTTACTACTTCGATGCACCCGCGCTCGAATCTCGAAAGGGTAATTTTCACCCGCTAACCAGATGAAAACCTCATATCACTGCTTCGGCGCGAAATGTATCAACAATTTCTACCTCTTTAGTCTATCATCTAAGCAAAATTTTACTACACAGGAGTACCGATGAAAGTGGATAAGTAGCGTAAGAGGCAACGTTAACTATTCCCGACAATGATCTCTGGCGGCGGCATTACTGACCTGCGGAAGAGTTGCCTGATCCATGAGAATACCGGCCCGAACAGAGCAGGATCCCAAGTCGATAACGAGACATCGTTTGTGACTACTCAGCGGCCGCGCCGATGGGATGACGAAGTTCAGGGAAATGTCCGCGTGAGCCAACAGGTGATGATACCATTCGTCTCTTTCCTTAGTCGAACTCAACTGAAGAACCGTTGCGCTCAACGGACTCACTGGAACTAGACGAGGGCATAATAAACAGAGTAAACATAACCGTCGCGAGTTGTAGTAGAACCTGTAGTCGTCACTCTCAGAACTAGACCCTGTGGCGTCTCAACGTGATTTGCCGATCTCGCGACTTACTCCGACGAATATATGCAGTCAATCTTTATCTAACAGAATGATGATCTAACAGAAATCAGCGTTAAAACGCACTAACTGCTTTTTTTCCAAATGTTTGGCTACTGCACACACTGGCGTAGACATGCATATAAACATAACCGATACAGCAATGCCCGAAAGACGGCACCACACCAGAGCTATGCTGGAGTTCACACATGTTACAGAAGTTAAGCTCACAAGAAAAGTCGAGGCCGATGCTTCGGTCATCGAGCAACTGCAGGACGCATTTGCCCGTGAGGTCGATCTTCTGCAGAGGCCGCTGAGTGAACTCGCCCTCGAACACGTTCAGCCGGCCATCTCTGAGCTGTAGATATTTTTCGCGAAATTTCGAATTGAGCACGATGAGGGCATAACCCTTCATCTCAGGAGGCATCGGCCTCTCGGATATATCCTGCAAGGCGTACATATCCTGGAAAAAGGTGACCAGAGCTCCCAATTACTCTAAATGACAGAACTGCATAAAATCGTTAAGTGTACGTTCAGCATGTGTTTACGCTAATGCCTGGTCTCAAAAGGTGCGTTTTCATACGATTAAAACGACGAAAAACCTCCTGTCCGTAGAATGTGAGCTGGAGTCATATCGTAGTTTGTGTCGTACCAGTAGAATTGGAGCGACTAAAACTTTGCCCCGTCAAACCGTCTCAGTGTCTATGGACGTAGCCCGATTATTCATTAGCAGCTTTTACTACAACGCTGTCACTAATACTCAAGCGGTCTAATGATATCTTTGCTATTGCTCCAGCGCTTTCAAGGTTTAGTTCTCTGGAAGGCAGTCGTGTCTAGTGAACTTAATTGCAGAAAAATATTGATGCCCCATACAATAGTCAAAACTAACATTTCCTTGGCAGTGAAGCGAGATATTTAAATCAACAAATGGTGTGTGAGTAAAGGAAACTTCTCACTGGTAGAATGCTTCTAATCTAATTGTAGCCTGAGAGTCTGATTAAGATGCCAGTTACTCCAGTACACATTGAGCTGGTCTCGAGACCTGCAGCCTAATGACTCTATTCGTATTGCTTAGACAGTGTCGTACCAGTATTACAAGACAGGCAGAATCTGCCTAGGTTTTAGAATTTCCTAGATAACGCCCTAGACAACAAAGATTTACTTCCGCAAGGAGTCCGTGAAATCGTTGACACAATGGAAAAAGTCATCGCTAATTCCCAAATGCGCGTGGGGTCTTGCTCAATTCTTTAGCGGGGATTCTTTAAAATTACTGTAAAAATCTGCCTCTACGTCTTCGTAATACTCTTCGCATTTTCAGCCGCGACATTCAATTGCCATGTCAAGCGAGCCGTTGGCTCGAACTTGCCGTAATGAAATCCTAACAGGTTTCGAGCACTCGAGTACGTTTTGCCGCCCTGTTCCATCTGTATCGGCACTTGGTCGAGTTTCTCTTAGTTTCTACCGGATTCTGATACTGTGTACACTTACCCTGAGAAGTGGTACCAGCGCCTCACTGCCGCAAAGATTCGTTGAACTGAGGGATTTGACCTTCGAGTTAGCCAGAGACTCAAGGGGGTCGTCAAAATTGTCCACAAGCGCCTGAGCTCCCACGACGGTTTCGTCCCCATTCACTAATTTGAGAACAGTACAATACACAACTGATTATTACACAGTGTAATGTCGTACCATGCATACAGTACAATTATTTATGACAATAAGCTACCACAAAACCTCTATAAAAATATGCCCAGCCTGTAGTCCAATGACGAAGAGTTTCTCTTAACATCGTTAGAGAAGCTATTTATACTGGTATTGTCAATACACAATCTTGCTGGGCTATACTGATCTGAAGTTATAACAAGACAACGCTTTCGATCCGTTTGTCGTAAGCTTCACTTTGGTTATCACAGGCACACATGCCACACAGCACACACAAACATGATCCAAGACGGGCAAGAATTTGTTAAAAAACAAAAGCTACTTATAGTCGCGTTGCATGGTTTAAGGGTAGCAATTCGTGCGTTTCGAATTTTCACACTGAAAATTCAGAGCTGATCCCGGATTTTTCTCATGCCGTTTCGTTAAGTAAGTGCCATGACGCGAGCTCCGACATAAATCAATTTTTATGATTTATACTTCATTTAGCACGTTTGATACAAATTAGCAACAAACAGCCCTTGCAGTTCTCTTTGCAACAAACCTTGTTGGTGATCAATAAACACATAACAATTTACGGAGATTCGTCATTCGACAAACCATCTTGTTGTATCTTCATGTTGGACTTCGTCACGCTTTACACCAAATGCCAGCGAGTTGGTCTCGGTATAGCACTAACCAAAATTCTTCAGTGAAACCGGACCACAGCAAGTTCACTAGATTTTACCGCCCACTATATCAATGGATACATATTAAACGGAAAATCCGTATACCCACTCATTGTCTTTAACGATCCATTGAACCGTTCTTCGAGACGACTGATTTGATCCATCTGGTCCTGCCCATTTTTCCCAAGGGTCATCCTCTCCAGCTGGTCCTTAAGGCTAGCGCTAAAATCCTTCACCTTAAAGGACTTCTCCGAAGGATTCTTGGCTGCCGAGTTAACCAGGCGGTCGTCCGAGGGCATCTCCAACCGCTTGACTGTCAACGGCTTCATCACTTCGTCGGTGCTTTGTTCTAGGATGCTCTGACGGCAGAAAGGCAAAATAACTTTTAGAGTTGTAGCAGAAGAATAATACCTTTTACGGAAAAAACTTCATAAGCTGGAAAAGTTTATAAGCTGACGTACTGTATATGGCCATTTAGAAATCTCATACGAATGTGTCATCCATTACATTTCAACTACTACGGCTCACAGACTGGACGTCGTCGTGATTCGTGAGCCCTTAGGCTCTGAGGCTGAGGAACGACTGAGGTTCAATGCATCTTTGAAATCCGTTCAGTTCTTAGAGCCATCTCCCCCAGCAATTTATCCACCCCAACAAGTATACCGCCAACTCTCCGGTTAAACGACCATCACTGAATCCCCTCTGTCTCTCTCCCTCTGTTTCTCCTGTTATGCCAGTGAATTTATACAACTTTTTCGACCGAGAAAACTAATTGTCCTGACTACTCACTTATTTCCGACTTATCGCGTCCTTGTGGACGCACAGTAAAATCCCACATCTTACTAGTATATATGCAGGGTAAATTACGCATGGACGAATATCCACAAGAAGGAAGGCTGTTACAAAGCCAAGCAATTGCGTTAATATGCATAAATGACCAAACCGTAAATGTGTTTTGATTGTTTTAAAACGTCAAAATGTACATTATTCACGTATCACGTAAGGGAATTTTAAGGGAGACGCAATTGAGCTAGCAATTCTACTGTTTCTAGCGTAGTTTGTGTTTTTTAGTATCAGGGTTTCATAAACGAAATATTTCCTTTTGACGAATAACGACTGCTTGTTTGTTAAAACAGAACCAGATAGTCCTATTTTTTTTTATTACTCTAGATTCTGTAATGGACTTACCCGCCCTTTCACTTTTTGCTGGCAACCCCGTGCGTTGTCTATGGTTGTTCTCAAACTAGACCAATTCAGGCCATCATTTTCGATTGAATTGTTCGAAAATCTTTGAGCGTTAATTGCCCCCGAGTGGAATAGAACACACGTGACAAATAACCCTGAGTTTGTAATAACTAACGGCAGTAGACAGACGTCTATCACAGTTCACATTCATCTACAGGTCCAGTATTAACAATACCATTAAACTGTCTAGGGGCCCGTCTTGTAAACTCGAAACTGCTCAAAAACTCGATGAACCACTGGGAGAATTATGACGCTGTGATGAAGTTCCAAAAACGTCAAAATTGTACAACGGTCGCATCTAATCTATATAAGCTGATCAGCCGGCGTCACAAACACACCTCGTCCGCAGGATTAAACACTACTGAGTGGAATAGCGAACAAATAGCAGACCATCGAACAATCGCGCTTATCCAACCGATAAAGCGAGGCATCACGCCACGACTTGAAAACTGGAGACGACTTCGTTCCGGGCATCGCTAAAATCGACGGTCTTCCGAGGAACATCCACAAACCCGTCTAGATGTATTAGTTTTTGGCGTTTTTAGATGCCCCTCTGCAAATGAGGATATACGGCTATTCCGCATCTCCACGGCGCTCCACGCAAATGTGTGTGCGTTAACTTTTTCCACTGGAAATTCTTTTTTCTAGACCATTTTTTCTTGTTTTCCTATTGCAAGCACTGTAGTACATAGTTAGGCCATATGAAGAATTGAAGCACAGATCTCGTTGAACACACGGCACTGTTACGAGATATCGGTTCATTCATGCGGAGCAAGCACAGAGTGTAATCCGAAGCACGTGTCGACAGCACGTTAAATAGCTACGATGATGCCACACAACGAAACGATGCAGTGTCTTGTGGTCACAGCAGTTGCCTTCGCGTCCCTGAAAGACTGTGGCCGAAGTGACCGCTACGACTTGCCAGTCGCTGGCCATACTTCTCTTGGCCGCCGAGAGAGGTTACTGGCGACCCTGCTGGGAATAGATCTTCCAAAATCCAGCTTTTGGAACACCCAGGTCCCCACCCCCTCTCGTCTGGGAAGTCGAACATCGAATCGGAGGGTGACGCAATTTCCGTTACGCTCGAGTCTGTGCCCTTGTCTGCGTCTAACCTATGGTCGTTGTAGGAGCTCGAGCCCATAGAGAAGAGTGTTCATCCGCATCTGAGCCAAAGCCAACTCAGAACAAGGCAAACCGCTCAGAGTTCTACCTAAGCCGTTTTTATGGCATGAACACTATGGTTTTGAGCAGCAGTTTCGCAGATAGCCCAAATATGCGTCTTGCACGCGCACCGTGGTAACTGTGAGCGTTAACTATACGCGCATGGTGGTACCTGTTTGGCTAACGGTGAATGGTCGCCTACGCTCGTGAAATATCAGCATTTTCTACACAATTTTTTCACTTATGAGTTTGTTCACGCGAGGACATTCCGGCGAATGTGACTAATAAAAAAGGAAAATTTTATTTTAAAGCTGATGTCCATAATGCTCGATAAAGCAAGTTATGTTGAACATTCAAGTTTCTAGAAACTCGAATGAGACAAACAGCAGTTGCAGGTCATGCGACAGAATCCAAAACAATGCTTATTAGAAGAGAGGCGCTAAGACATATTCACTTGGACGATAGTTAGGAACGAAGAATGAATGCAATTGACTTGCGCAAAGACACTCAGCATTTAACTGCATCGATTTTGTTGCTGGCGGCGGTTGGTTTATCAGCGAACTGTTCACGCACTGCCACCCCAAGCCAAGCTCAGAACTTTGACGCTTGAACATGCCCATGGCCTACAAACCACCTATCGGGCCTTCTGCCAGACTCGGATCTGCACAGCGATTTTGAGAACCAGCCGCCATCGATTGTATTCGTCGAGCGAAATTCTCAATCGTGCGTGACAGTGTGGCGCGGGCCCATTTAAGCGTCCAAGAGAAAAAGAGCAATAGGGTAGGAAGATTTACGACGTTCGTAGTCTGGTTTTACCTCTCTGGCAAACGTGGCTGCGCTCTTCCGCGGTGCCGTCACGCCGTACGACAGAAGCGGTGACTCGGAACGGTGCTCCAGGGACTCCCGCTGCAATTGATGACTAAGCATCGAAACCGTGACTGGATTGAGTAGCGTCACGGCTGGCGACCGCTCCTGCTCGTGCTCAGGCTCCTGACTGATGTACGACGTGGAAGAAACAATCTTGCGTCGGGGTGGCGGCACTGATCGGTGACGGATCTTCTCCAATACCTGAGAAAACAATGAAAGAGAGAGATGTTCAATCACTGCACGATACACAGCACCTGAAAACACGCTTCTTTCACTGGAGTCTGTGCAACTTTCGGGTCTGCCGCAATCTACGACAGTAGATCAGGCTGAAGCCAGTCCCCGTCGAAGAAAAGTTTACCGTTAGTTCTAGAAATCAATCAATGAGGGTCATCTGAGGTCGAATGTTCACTAGTTTAGCGCTCGGCCGGCGAAGCAATGCCAGAGAAAGCGCGGTACGATATGTACGTATTATAAGACAGCCTATTCTTTATAATGCTTTCTTTTTGGTAGCCTCTATATTATGTCGACCTAGCCGGATAGTGAAAATAATAAGGCGAAATAATAAGATTCTAAAAAAGCTAATTACATATGTGAATCATTGGCATCAACCTGTCAGAACACGGGCTTTGCGTGAACAATTACGTGTCGACAAAACTGAAACACGCTCAAATTATACTGTTTGGGACGGACGGGACGGGGTAACGCTGAACTAGATGAAATGCTGCTCTGTCCAAGAGATAATGGTCCTACCGCATAGAAGGTGCCGACAAACGCTAATACGATGGGGTAGACTAACTGACGCCATATCAAACGATCCATGCAATAAATAAGCAACGCGCATTAAGGCCTGCTCCGTGAGAGTGTTGTGCCCGACACCGTGAAGAAGCTGGAATTAGAATATCACCAGCTGGCACACCATGAACACTTCGTTACCAGCAAAAAACGACAGACACAACGACTGCAAAAGCACAGATCGGTTGTCCGACGACACCGGTTAAGATGCCAACGCCAATAAACAACAATTTCTGCTAATAGCTACCGTCAAAATTATTAGCCGATGGCCATGCATGAATAGGCAACGTTCTCAGTCGCAAACGAGAGTTGACTACAGCAGCCTTTCGGCTTTTTCAGAGTTTCCAATTTTTTTTGATACACATTCACATTAAAGGAAACGAGGATTATTATATCGTTAAAACAGTTCTGCATATGTTCACATCTGCGTTCATGTATAAATGCCGACCTACTCTTTTTGGAACTGAATGCTAAATATTCATTTACAAAGCGGCCATACCACAGCAACGGCATAGCGCAAACTTTCACCAGAAAACTGGTTTGCCGGTTGTGCTTTTTTTCTAGCTATACAGTTCTAGGTTATGACATTCAACGGAAAACTTGTTGGAAGTTGGAAGTTGACGAGCGTGAAACAAACCTTCTCGTTGTTTTTCGCGATGTTTTCAAAGTTCTTAATCAGGTTGAGGAGATTCGTCGAGTGCGAAATTTTTGGCTGGTGATCGCGAATGAGTTTTTCGACAGCCGAACGAACCTTTTCGGCCCGCTCCTCCAATAGCCTGCAAACGAATAGTGCAAAGTGAGCGGTACGAATCTGTTGACATGTGCCTTGAACTTGCCGAGGCAGCAAAATTTATGATAACATCTGTCTTTCAGACTTAAGAGGCCTAAACTCTCTCCAATAGACGAACCGTGTCCACGCCCCTGTAAAATTCCTGTACAGTCAACTCGTAACATTGTGACGCGTCTACCAGTACAACGTCGACGTCGCCCAACGTCGATAACCGACTAAAGCGTCAGACAGATTTTTGGCTGGCGCCAGAGTTTTGCAAACTGCGCCAGGCAGCTCGTCCATCGCTCGAGAAATCGTAAAACGTCTAAAGCTGAGGGGTACGCAGATTGTTCGTGAGCTGCCATTCGACCAGGCAACTCGAAGGACATGTGCTGCCGTGCAAGGACCTCTATGACGAGTATAATCATCTACCTTTGCATTATATCACTGCCATATTCTACTAGACGGCAAAATATGAATGATTCAAGTGCCGATCGTTTTTATGTTACAAATACGCTCTACCCGAAATATCCTATTTTTTTTAAAGCTGACCATCAACCAACATTTAACGTCCACGGTAGCAGTTTTTGCATTACTTTGTAAGACGGACCACCCCAGATGTAAATATAAATGTGCACCGGCGGGGATCGAACCCGTGCACCTACGCGTCTCCTCCAGTCGCTAGGCGCATACGAATGCACCAAGCCACCGAACTCGACTACCCAAAAAATCCTAGTTAGGTTTAGTTAGTAGAGAGCGCTCTCTGGAAGATATAAACCGCTGCCGGATGGGAATGAAAATTAGAGGCCTAATTAGGTGTAGAAAAGAGCCTTTGAAACTGCTGCCTAGAAGATCTAATGCCATGGCATTGCACTGTGGTATGGGCCTATGTCAGATGCGGCGATGCGTGAATCGTCACCACATTTCACCGTTATCAAATATTAGTAGTTAACTATGGCTAAGTCTTACACATGGCTTCATTACGGCTAGTCTTAACAAACACAAAAATACTGAACACTGCCATACTGAGGCGTTGCCTTTTGTGAAGTTTTAGCAACGTGTGGCGCCAACGTGTGGCAAGTAATCCCACGTTCGAGTGGATTCATCTTACAAAACATAGACGCCTGTTATCTGTAACGGTGACGAATAACCTCCACAAATAGCCATCAAGCAAACATAGACGATGATCATACGCGAATTTGCAGACCACATTTGCGCACAGTAGTTGACATGCCAGCGTCTGGCGGTCAGTGTCGTTTTCATCGACAAACGTTATCTGCCACGTAGCTGGGCCGACGCAATTTTCAGAACAAAGCGATTCTGTTGTCACGCATGATCGAGGATCGCCATGCGATGATTTTACTTCTAAGGTGGGTCTCACACGAAAGGAAGTGCAGCATGTAGAAAATTCACCATCACACAAAGCATATCGGTGAGATTAACGGGCACGAATCAACCGGAGTGCAGCCGTTTCGTTAGACGTTGCACCTGATTGTATCGGCACATGTTCAGACACCAGGCGCTCGTCGATCTTAGCCACTTCGATGACGCGAACTCCTTTCCCACATAGGGATGACCTGAATGGGGTGTATTCTTTGAGAAAGGACTCTCTAGAATCCAATTTTGTTTATCCACTTTTGACCACCAAACGTCAATAGTAAGCAGCTATCGGCTCTGAGATCAGATCAGGAATCTCCAGTACGGCCACACTGAACATATCTGTGAACATTCTATTGATAGATATTCATCGGCGTCGCCGCCACCGCCGCCGTTTACTCTAAACATCAGAGTCACCTCCTGCTATTATTAAGTGGCCTGTAACGACTGCACCAATCGACTAGATCAATATGAGCAAAACACGCTTTTATCAAGAATTGAATTACCGCCGTCCGGAGATGGAAGCCCACTCGACAAAAGCAATCTCGTCTTTTAATGGCAGGGCGATATCTAAACTGACGATAAAGTATCGACAGCCGGAATGCACTGACCTTTTACGCCGTGTTCTTGAATCTTGGCTACATGTGTAACGACTCAAGTTCATGTCCTAAACGCGTTGTTAACGTCAATGTTTCACGCTGTTTGTTATGAGCGCGATTCTCAACGGAGGCCATCACAAAGATGTATTCCAGTTCATCTCTACAGGCAAACTACGGTGCCAGTTAACGCAAACGCTTGAAACGTCGCTTTTACAATATCTTGATTCTCGCTTATCACCTAATCACAGACAGGAATTGTTCTATAGAAGCTAATAGGATGATTCGTAATACCCTTTGATTAATTCTTACGACGAGATAATTCGTTCTGCCCAGGGCGATTAAGATCACAGTGAAAACAGTGAAATAAGTACTAGGTAAAAAGAGTGCAAAAAATATATATGTAAATATATATGTATATACAAAAGTAAATATGCTTAAATATCCCTACTTATCCCTAATTAGATTCGTCCAGAGAAGAACCAAAACGGTCCTTGAGGAAGCTTCAGAGCGTTGGTTTTCGGTATGTAAAGAATAACGACTCGAGCTCGGTTGCTTGAGGTGCATTCGCGTGCGTCTTGAGGCGACCGAAAGGGAAGAAAACACGTAGGTGAGGGGTTCGATCGCCGCCGTTGCAGCTTCGCATTTATGGACGATTCGTCCTAGGATGCAATATGCGCTACCGGAAGCGTTAATGTTGGCTGATGGTCAGCCCTAAAGACTTAAAAAAAAAAACAATAACGAAGCGCACTTCGATGGAATATACCAACAAAACGTTTTTCTACTCCGCCCAAACCTCGGCGCCTTTCCAAAAACAATTTTTCAATACTAGCCCATTCCCAACCGCTGTTTGTGTACCCGAACGAATCCTTGAACGCACAGAACGCGTACATGGGCCTGCCCTACTCATCTATTTTTTTAAGGCTGAAGGTAGCG
>MNPL01003856.1:4704-39619 GCA_002081605.1 Tropilaelaps mercedesae | reverse complement strand
CACCTACGTGTCTCCTCCAGTCGCAAGGCGCATACGAATGCACCCCAGAGCCACCGAGCTCGACTGCCCAACTACTCATCTAACCAAAACTAACTGAATTCTGTAACAGTTCCATATTGTGTTACTTCCAACTCGACCTGTGCGACGCCTAACGGTACCTTAGAGCACTTGATGGTGATAACAATTATATGGCTCCATCATCCATCAAAACGTACCTCTGATGCTGATCGGCGTGGCGACCGCTCAGACCATTGTTGGCGTCGTTATTGCTTTGGTGATTGGCGGCTTCGTGACCATTGAGAGGCGGCTGCTGTTGTCTAGAGAATTGCTTGCGGATCTCGGTGACGACAGTGTTGACTGAATTCGTCTCTGAGCTTTCAGAATTCGAGTCAGACTCGATGTGCCGCGGCGAACCTAGTCTGAAATTGTTAGCGAAAGAGTGTCAATGCCTGCGGACGTTGGCTGTCCGATGCCGAGTTCGCGTTAGTGAATCCCGTCTGCATCGAGTAATCGTTCTTTTTTTAATTCTCGTTTTCTTTTTCAGATTAATCTACTTCGGAACTAAGCTCTAGAGGTGGTTTGTGTATATTTCAGTATACCTAGGCGAAGGGGTTCGCATAAGCAAATGTGGATGATGAAGTGACGAAGTCCGCAGGGGTTGAATTTTCCTCCTCTGTGGTTCTTCGTAGTACTGCTCCTCAAGATCTTCTTCTGGTATCACCTCAAGCTCCTTGATCGGATCTGTAATTTGGGACCCCTCGCATCGTAGACACTGGTACCTGCAGCACTATTCAGGTGTACGAACCGGATGCTAAAGGCTTATACACATAGAAATTTGTCATTCTCTTGTTGCACATGATTTTGACAATCGTAATAATAGTCATGATCATCTAATAAAAAGGTGGCCACTTACCTCCAATATAGTAGTCATAATGATCAGCCTCATCAGCAGTATCGTAGTCGTGGTCGTCTGGACCTTCACCGTTATCCAGACTTCCCGCACACAACAGTTCCAACTGCTGCAAATGGAGCGTTCCGTTGCTGCCGCTGTTCGAGGTGGTGGAGTTCGAGTCGTTTAGCATCTGACGCAGTTGAGCGTCCACATTATCGAAGCCGCTTGCTGCGAGAAGATTGTGCACCTAAGACGATTCCAAACGACAATGTCAGGAATGTCAGAACTGGATCGCTCTGAACGGAAACACGACTGTGTGTGGTTCCGGCTTTCTCACACTTAGTACGCTGGAACAAATGCATCTCCAATATGGGCCAATGTGAAATAGCCTTGCAATAGCCGAAGTGCTTGAAAGCCAACTGGTGGTGTAAAGAAAAGATTAACTACAATACTCTTCAGTAATTTCTCATTCCTCTTAGGTGATAGCGTACGGACAATGCTGACACGATAGCCCAATATATATATAGATATATATATATATATATATATATATCGCAATGACGCGCCATTTGTTATGTAAAGTTTCATGAGCCACTACTCCCGTGTAAATAGGTAAGGTAAGAACTGTTGTTCCCCGTAAAATTATGTAATGTGTCAAACAATATGCCGTTTACGTTGTGCGCGGACTAGTTAAAAGAAATAGTATGGCTCACAGGTCAAATAATCAGCTTATCTGCGTTCAGATGTCAAATTTAGGCTGTTTCACTGTGTTTCGATTCGGCTTTTCCATCGACCAGTCAAGTGATGAATTTCGTACCATACAAACGCGCCTTTTTCTCAGAGCTCGTTAACAGAACTCCGCGACTTCAGGCCAACACTAGCGACCTTTCCCAAGCGACCTTCGCTCTTGACACGCCTATTACAGTAACCCAATGTGGCCGCCACGCCGGCGCCTGAGGTGATGCGGCCCCGTAGTGCCTGCCGTTATTACATCAGTAACTTAATTCAACGCTAATTACTACTTCGTTCACGTCTGTTCGTCATTGCTAGAAATATGACGAAACGTCGTCGCGTAGTAATGAACGGGAACTCCCGTGCGACCCCGGCGTAAACCGTTGCAACGGGCTTCAATAACGGAAAGGATTAGCTGCGTTTCGTCCAAAAGTACCACGACCCGCCGCTCCCGCGGAGAAACAGCATTCAGACAGTTCGAGCTGCTGTCAACAGGCGTCTCGCGCATACAGCGCCGGTTGGCCGACGCCTTCACTAGATGTCGTTCATCTCCCAGAGCGTTAAGCCAGGCGTTAAAATTCGGGGACCAGAACCCGACCTATGGCATAACACTGAATCGAGGAATTACGGCGAGATGTCGCCGCCACTTGTATAAGACTGAAGACTTGGACATGGCGGAACTTCGATTCAACACTTTGGCCAGCACAGCGTGAATGGTATAAGTGGAAAAAAATGGCGTGTAGAAGTTACACCCGAAAATAGCAAACACATTACGATGTTGAGATTTTTTATAACTGTTGGGTGTTACTCCTTTCCTGACAAACGGACGAGTGGAGCATTGGTCCACGCCAAAATTGTCAGCCTTTACGATGGCGTAAACCATCTATAATTATAGTTCAGTCATGACAGATCTTCTATCTAGCAGTAACGCCATGAGGTGTCTGGCGTATTTTCTGGTTAAACTTGTTCTCATTAAATCTTCCTTTCCAGCCTATTTCAGCGTATCTGTTTAATGGCGTAAAAACGGCATACTTGTCCCTAATAGTTGTTTTTGTAATTACACATAATTGTAATTAAACATGTGACTATATATACGCCAATTAATGATCCCGCATGCATTCTAGGCTGCCTGTGTAGCACGTTACAGTTTAACGGTAAATAGATAGAAATATTAGTTAGGATGCGTGACGATGAAAGCACAATATTAATGTAGATGCAAAAATAAAGCTAATCTTTAGAAAAATAGAAAGTATTGTGGGGATCACGGAACGAAAGTAGCCTGCTGCTACTGATAGTTATTTGAAATTTATTATTCAATGAAGATTAAGATACGTGAGAAACAAACACGTCCAGAATTCCCAGCACGACACTACAGCTTTAAGGAATTATCAAAATAATCAAATACAAAGGATTTCATTAAACGAACAACCAACGGGTATCGTAGGACGAATGCGATTTACACAGCTCTGGCTTTTGTGGGCCATCTATATCGTTGATCTACTAGGGAAAAAGCGTTGGTGGACGTCCTATCGTTGCGATTCGCTCAGGTGCATTATTTAACATCAGCAATTTTGCCCATCGTTGCGTCCGACATTTCTATATGAGGAATAATTATTATTTGGCCACCCAGTGGCCAGTATAATTGCGGCGATGCGGCTTGTTTTTGAGTTCTCAACTGTAAATGTCGGACATAAGTAAGCAGTACTGCACAGATTCATCGTACAAACAAAACAACGGAAGGGCACATAGTGAGGAACACATTGCGAGAAACGAGTTAGATGGTTTTACGAATCGCAAGTTGGAAGAAGCACTACCTAAGAAAGCGGTGTTTGGTCGTTTGCCAGCTTGTGATGATTTTTGCGCGCGCTGTATCCTAAATCCTCCTTGTTTGCAGGAAATAGGTGTGTCAGAGTATTGAGAGAAAAAAGCTCTTCACTACGGAGTTTAATATCCTCAGCGTCTTTGAAGTTCGCAAGGTCACGATGATGGAAATTCGAACTCGTTCTTTGAAAATAAATGGCGGAGCAATGGAATAAGCAGCGACCTACTAGTAACGAAACAGGCTCAAGTACTTGCATTTACACCGTACAAAACTCAACTGCATGAGCAATCCATTCAATGCGATCGGCTGGGCTTTTTTAAAATGTTATGACTGCCAGCTGTGCAGAGACTCTATTTAAAACCAGCCTTTATTCCAGTCTTTAAAGCATTGTCTCCAAGCGACGGCACCTAAGAGCTTTCAGTGTAAATATCCGGGAGTCGTTCACGACCGACAGGTGTACTACGAATACACGACAGGTCTGATCTATTGAAGTGCGGGTGTGCATACGAGTAGCTTGATGCGACCTTAGCGGTTACATAAACTTCTTTACTCAAGAATTCGATGCTATCATCCGTCGAGGATGCATGCAGCTAAATCATTGGAGGCTGATCGCGGAGAGACGTAGATGCGGAATTGTTCCCTATGACGACATTCGACACATGTCGTGAAAGGAGCGCAACAACTCGAATAGAAGTCACTCAAGAGTACGCGAATTTCTAGGAAATCGCTGCATCGTCCCACCGCCATGGAATGCGATGTTTTTGAAAATGCCAAATTTATCCGAATGTGCTAACTATCAAATACGAGAGGGACACACCGCAGTTCTACTAAAAAGACACGGTAGAAGGCCACATGGAACGTGACAGACCTTAAAACATGCGTTGACTTCTGGTTAGGCTAAAACGTTTGATTTACGCACAGACAAATGCGTTATGCGGCATCCCCATGTGCCCGCCTGCATAATTGTTGTCGGCTTCTATTTAAACGTACAAAATTCGCAATGTTTCTGAGTTCGCTTATCCATCCGTAGGAAAAAAAGTGTTTACCACGCTCACATTTACGGCCAACCGCAGTAACGCAATAATCTACATCTACGTAGCCAGTGCATAGCGTTTTCGGTTGTTGGGTCACAAACTGTCAATCATTAGAAAGTCACAAAATCGCGTGGTTTCTGCTCTATGACGAACAACAGCGACTACCAACTCTGACACGCAACGCATTCCTTCTTGTCTCGAACCACTACTCGGAAATCAAATCCTGGAAAGCTTCATGTCCCTATGCGTAATAAAGTTTTCTAGCTCTGAGTACAGAACCGATCTTGATCTGTACCAACGTGAGAATAGGTCTCATCACCGACAGGTGGCTTCTTGTCTGTCGTTTTTACAACCAACCGGAAACTCGATTATGGCAACTCTATACACAACGAATCGACAGTGAGGAAGTTGTTGTCGTTCCAGCGTTACAGAGGCATTCTGTGTAGTAGTTGCACATGCTAATATTGGCCGAACTGTAACCAAAATGGCAAACAGCTGGGAGCGGGTCTGAAGGACCACTGAAGCTGCCACATTTAAATGCTATCGTTGCAGCAATCCTCCGTGACACGGGGTCGATTCGAGCAGAGCGGCAGGTATCGGCCCTCTATACGGTTTCCCATGGCAAGGCTGGCGGGTGTCAGTTAGTTTCTGCTGGCAGTAGAAGGCGAGCAGACTCAATGCCATTCGGCTAAACGACCTATCAGAACGGAAGGGCTGGTGAGACGGATTCAGGCAGTAGGCAGATGCCAGTGATTTAGTCTGGCGAGGACATCTGCGCCTGTGGCGCAGAGAAGCGGAGAAGGGGACCCTATGTTAAATAAGTCTGTTAGATGAACGGGTACGCAGGCCACATCTGTCACTCTGGCGTGGTAGGACTGGTATGGCAAGCGACATGGTAGAATCACGCGTAACGACTTTGAATAATTGCTAGCTATAGGAAAATACATTGTAGACAAAAACCTGGCTGTCAGTATTTCGGGACAAAGGGAGGAAAATTCTGGGAGAAAATATTGCGGCTAAGTGGCGATACTATACGTTAGGAGACAAATCCCCTCACTGATGACGGAGAAGGAATAGCGAACGAAACGCACTGGTACCCAACACACGGCGAAACGCCAAATGCTAGACTCGCAATTATGGGTGAAAAAATATTATATTGAATGAAGACAGCTAATTTACGTATTGCTTTCACGAAACAAAAGGCTAATTAAACGACAAAGCTAAATACATAGAATTAATTCAGGTGCGCATTCAAGCATTTTTCGCATTGCACACGCTGTACTGTATATTCTTACAGAAGTCCACTTCACGTAATTCATCTCTCGGGAAAACTCTTCAGCATTCCACTAGCTACAATAAATAACCTGGTAGTATAAATATATATTCATAACGAATTGTTAAGCATCAACGTGCGCATTTTGTACTTTTTAAAAATCCACCCGCCTTTTTTGGCCACAGCTTGAAGGGCGTCTCATGTTTTTTTTACAAGTTATCTAGATCCAACCCGGTTGCTAAGCAGACGCTGAGTAATTAACGCTTAATGTTTCAGCTTGTAAATGATTCCCCTCTTCGAATATGCTGTGCGGCGTAGATTTTACACCAGATCTAAGTAAGGAAACTGACTATTAGCACTAATAACCATGTGGCTACTGCGGTTAGCCGGACCTTATCTCCGTGTTAGCAAATGTTACTTGAATTTGATTACATTTTTTTTGTTAACTGTTCCTATTCGCCCTGACGCCGTCCCTAAGTGACGGCAACCCATTCGATTGAAGTGCATTTCCGCTGTTAATCGCTCTGTATGGTGCTCATTCACTACGAACTACTATTGTATGCCATAATGCTAACGGAGCTCCTTTTCGTTGCTTTTTTATGCGGAGATGAACCTTGATGTCATCATTCGACATTTCTCTAGACCACCTCCTCTAGATGCAATTACTGGGTAATGAAGCACCGTGCAACGCTCATATAGTCCACAATTCAGAATCTCTCGTAGTTTTCTTGCAGTAGTTTCTCTCGCTAGAAGTGGACACGCTGTCTGGTTGATCTATTTGATCGTACCGAAGCCCCACCAAATTCAGCACAACGGATCGCCGTTCCCGTTAAAACGGGTTTCCACATTCCATGTTGAGCCTTGGCGGAAAGTCGTTCTACGGACTTCTCGCAGGGGCGTAATTAAGGATATTCACTCAGTCGGAATTCAACCGAAATTTTTCGGTCGTGCAAACCGACTGAGTAAGTTTACCAGCCACTCCTACCTGCAAATAATCCCGATGTCTATGGACGTATCATGTCATCCAGACAACGATAACGATGCTTTTGTGAATAGTTCAGGTCGCTTGGAAACAGCATCGGTAGGAGGTCTAATTCGTAAAATAAATTTAGCAGCGAACTTCTGCAGTTGAACTATGCAATATTTACTAACATGCGCAACGGCCTCAGACTCGAGAACAAAGCTGACACAATAATCCCCTTCAGTGAAACTCCGATAATCGCTTGTGGACAGAATACATATTCTATCCATTGTCAGAGTCAAGATTTCCCGATTGGTAGTACACATCCAGTGGTTAGTATCGACACTTCCACGCTACCGCGTCCGTCTTGTCTCGCGTATGAATCTATAGACTGTCATACCCGTACCCTTCTCAAGCCTCTGTTACTGCCCGAAGATAACATGATCGCAATTTCAAACATCCACCATTGATACAAAATTTTTTATTGACACCACGAACCTGATTTTTCTCGGTGGCCTCAGCAATTTTAACCTACTCCTCCCCTTTTAACCGAAGTTTTGTCATCTACCAACCCCGTGCGAAGTCGGCGCTCACCCCTCGCGTCTTTGCGTCACTGATAGCCGTTGACATTAAAGTGAAAGGTTGGTCAGAACTGTACGCAAGTTTTTTTAATTAACAACAATAGAAACAACAATGAATTCAACAACAAGCAGGGCCATGCTTCTGTGTTACTGGCCCGGTACTCTCTAATCGGATCTGTAATAAGTCATGCTGTAATATAGCATTGCTTCTATTGTTATTCGTCGAATTGTGTTGTAATCTCTTTTACTACGCGAAAATCAGGTTGCACTTGCACACGAGAAGACGTGTACATAACTAGCTGTGTAGTTATAAACACGTAGAGCAGCAATACGTCAGGCGAACACAATTAAGTACGATCGTAAACCACGGCTGTAAATCCCTAACATTACCACTACCATGGAAGCCGCCATTTCAATAATACCAATACAAGAAGATACGGTGCTCTTAATATTACCAATATAACTACAGCAATTACTAAAGGATGATACCCTTCATATTTTGTGTTTTTCTCTAGCTTTAATGATCATAACTGAATGCGATGATGAGACAAAACGCCGCCACAGCACTGACCACCAAACAACCTAGGCCAAGCGTCGCTCGAGGTCCAATCATTAGCAGTGACGCTATCGCAATTCATTTCGGCTGATAATACAACTTCTCTGCCGTGTATTCATCTGTTCGTGTATGGAAAATTAAGCATTGGAATACCAAACAGACATCCACCTCCGTGCAGTTCCTGAACACCTCTAACGAACACACCCGGACAGCGGCATAATAACTACATCGAAATCGACAATGCCGGCCTATCGAAGACATTTTTACGTAATTCCACCCGGTACTGTGACTACTACTGTGTCATACTGATTTCGGGCCAGCTAACGAACGCCATACAGGCCTTCGCAATCGTAGGTAGCGTACACGAATAATTCACGGCGAGAACGGTTCAAAGAATCGCGTCCACAACGGCGTGAATGCCACGGCAGATACAATGCCGCAAGCCAGACCTACAAATGCGAAGATAGGCTAACTTTTGGTTTGCCACTAAATGCCCTGCGGGAGTTGTTGTCGTTTTGATACCAGTCAGGCTTGGCCTGACCAGTGGATAATGTCGTTTACGCGAGGTAATCGAAAAAAGACGTTTTTCGCGTCGTTTTGGTCCTTCGAACTGTCGCTGACCGTTGACGGAGGCCCCTGTTCAGCGGTGGACAGTACCACCCGCAAAGAGACGCTAAATGCTCAATCGGCTATCGCAGCCTCTTGTTTAACCGAATGGCAAGAGAATCTTTCAACACTTTTTTCATGCCGGGAAACAATCCTACGTGTGCGTGCGTGTGTGTGTGTGTTGTGTTTTTTAATAACACAACACAGCCGTTTTTGCTTGAAGGTTTTGCGTAAACGTGCAACGTGCCTGTTGAAAGATGAATTGCTCACGTCGCGCCTACAAAGTGCTTACGCTCTTATGCGTCCACAATAAATCCCTAAGAAAACAGAATTAAATAGCATTATCCATGACCAGCAGGTAGGTGTAAACAAGCAATTACATATTGAGTATAGTTAAGGGCTTGGTCATAAGCGAAAAAAACACAGATGGAAATATTCTTTGGATTGGCAGACCAAATCATAAAATGATTCCGAACAGGCACCTTTATTGAAAACAGCTATAAATGATGTAGCTTAGTTACACAACGATGCATTTTTTGACCCCTTCATGTCCAACCCGACATTCGCTTTTAGTTACAGCACCGCAAGGAATAGTAAGCTAATGGCACAACTTTCTATCTACTGTTAATAGTATAAGAACTAAAAACACGCAGCACAGCTAAAGGTTAATCGTAAAAACAGAACCCCGTTCTACCTGTCCAAACCCGCCGCTAAACACAGTCGGATTGCGAGGAAGGCGTAGTCACGCCGACCGAAAACAACATTCGGTTAAGGGCGATTCATAATGGCTGGTTTATTCATCAAATGCTACAAGCACACATGATTCTGTTGTTCCTCCCTCATAAAGGCGACCACTACATCACAGTGACGATATGCGAAACGGGGTCGGCTGTTCCCTAACGTGGGCCGCAACCAGCACGTTCGTCAGCTCTCGCTCGTCCGCCGCATGACCACGGCTGAGCATTGGCTCCGTCCAAACTAAATAGCCCCAAATACGAGATACGTAACGGCTCGGACGGACAGGCCCCCGTCTGCCACAGAAATGTGGCCACTGCAGACAACTTAATCGGGGCGTCGCTTCGGTTTTTACCTTGACCCAGCGGTGAATGCTATCGGAATATAACGGCAAACGCCACCAACCAATTACAGGGCATGTCAGGCACTAACGACGCATCCCAATATGGGCTACTATCCCCACAGAAGCACCAACGCATCGTCAAACACTGAAGGTTACAATAATGACAAGTACTATGACAGTACTAGGCTAACAAACGAACGGGTCCCTACCGGGTGTCCAACGCAAACACTTGACGTCTACACCCTTTACTCACTGTGGCAGCGTGACTTGGGCAATCATCATAGATTAGACCGAAAGCTCAGCTGAGCAGCAGGTTTTGAGACCAACTTAGCTTCTACTCAAGTTCAGTATAGGCAAGACATTAACACCAAATGAGTGGAGCGTGGTTGAAACTGACGTGTCGTCTGTCAGACAACGTTCAGTGGGTCTGGTCTACCCTGACGGTAAATATGAACGAGAAGTTGATTACCGATGGAGAAACTAAGTAACGCGGGGGTTGGTCAATGTTTCGTCGGGAGGTAGTCGAATGAGGCCCTCCGAGGGCGGTGGGGGCGTCTGTTCTCCCGAACGATGCCCCCTATAAATTCTGAGAGCAAAACCGAGGTGTAACTCCGGAAGATGTCGTAGCGGCGAAAAGCTGAGGGTCAGCTGGGGGCTTTTGGAAAATAAATACACAGTACCGAAAATGGATGCATTTTGTCAGTACTGTGTGTGGGTCTGTATCATGATGCTTTTGTATCACACACGCACACACATATATATATATATATATATATATATATGATAGAACAAAGCGAACCAGGCCTGTGTGTAAACATCATGTAATAAAATAAAATCATTATTGCAGATCGTGACTAAAGGCCGTATCCGTCAACTGTGACCCTCACCAAAGATGTCCGCAGGCGAATCAGTCGTGGCGTAATATAGCATTCAATTTATATCTTAAACTAAAAACTCATCATATGACCATTGGAGTGTTACCGCTAATGGCTTGAGTCACTTAAAAATTTCTACATTACGTTACAATTCACCGTAAGCTCGCTTGCCCACCATATAGCCTAAATATGTAGCACGATATACATTTGCCCCTTTCAAGTGCTAAGCTCATCTGGCCATATATACGATGCACGTCATGGATGCTGATGACGTTGAGATTTTACGGTGACCTCGCCGTTCATCAGGAAGTTTGCCCTTGTTCTCTGTCCACACGCATTAAAGTCGTTTCGTTTTGATTTACGCAACGATAGCCAAGTTACTTTTAGCATTTTGGCTATTCTTGGCTAAATGGCGCTTCTTCTACTTGACTTTGACTCTTTTGTGTGAGACCGAAGTTACACACACACCCGTCAGAAGCTCGAGTTTGCAAGCTAACAGTGTTAATAGCCATATAGAAATTCGGTCAGAACTCATTGCTAAGCATAACGCATAGCGTACCAGTGGACCAAATGAAGATTGAAGAAAAAAGTAAAGCTTAACATAAAAGACGGCCTCTATGCCAATGTGTACCGCTACCACAAGTGCAACAAAAGCGCAATTACGAGGTTGAGCATGTCCATTGTAGTTCTCCACGCCAGTACAATTCGACCTGTCAAACTCGTAATTCGCAAGCGCTGACCAGAAGTATAGAAAGAGCCAAATGCAAATTATTCGATTCTTTCCGTCTTTGCTATAACCAGTTGGACACGACCGAGCTTGTGCTATCTTCTCACGCGTTTTTCTTGATCTGCAAGTGACTTCGAAATGCAGAAAATTAGGTGTAGTTTTCTCGCATGACGCCAGCTCGCGCAAACTTTCTAGTTGAGTCCCCATATTTACTTTGTTTTAGGTTTTCGCCGTACCCGTTACGTCCGTTTGGTTCAGCTATCGAGTTGATCAGCGAAATGTAGCTGCACAGCTTCCAATACTCACGTAGGATCTTGTCGACACCCACCACCGAATCCCAGCAGTATTGACTCTCTGCCTTAAGCAAAACACCAGCGTCACACTCCACTTCTCTGAATAGGTCGAATTCGCAGTGGCAGCGGCTTCAAGCACGTTACTCCATCGAGGAACACATCAAGCACATCACCACAATGAACTGGGCGACAGCAAACCGAAGGCACGCACCAGCTGCTGTCAATAGACCTTGAACCGCAACATTGATCTCTGCCTCCCTACGACTGCATCACGGAGACGCTGCTGTGCACCTCTGCAGAACAATCGTCGTGACGCCGGCGCTGAATGTTTTCTTGAGCACGTCCACGATCCCACACACTGCGTTCGCAACGAGCATCGTCAGCCTACAGGAGTCCTGGCGAAAACTGCCAATGCTCCAAAAGGTACAACACGCGTCTATGAGCCGATGTGCGTGCGGGTTTCAAGCGGTTTGCGTGCAGACTCTAGATTTCGCTATGTTTCGCCCCTCTCGTGTCTTTGCCTCTTGCTTCTCCTCCCCCCAGCCAACCGATGCCTTTCTCCGTTACGTCCATTCACAGATGCTACGGCGGACTAAGTCGTGAGACTCAACAACAACAAGAACAACAAAAAAGGGAAAGTGGATGCCATCACACAGCCGCCCCTCCGCGTCTATCGACCAACTTCGGTCGCATGGCGACGCTAGCGTTAATAGTACTGCATAACAGTATTAACAGTACTTCTGCCGCCACTACTACCACTCGAAGGATGGCTGCCGTCCGCTTTCCGTTCCAGGGCAAAGAGCCCCTGCGACAGTGAGCGACTGGTTGACGGACAAACACTACTCACGTGCGAAGACAACGAAGACTTAAGTGCCCGTGCGTGTATTTGTCGTCCAACATGACGTCCCCCTATATGCACGTCGTCGACGTCTACTCGTCATTGCTCTCATCTAGCCGTCTTTTGTGGCGTCACCGTACATATTCCATATTTCCACGCGTCGGTGCTTTTAATGTTATCGCAGTGAATTATCAACAACGTCCGATGGTGACGTAAAACAGACGTCCCTTGAGCAGCTGACGGAGGGGAATAAACCCCGCGGTCATCCCCCGAGTGACACCCTCTCCCCATCGCGTTAACCGGCCATGAGCGACTATTCCTATGTTGATGTCTAACTCGACTAGTGGCAGTCGATGGCGATACGTTTGTTGATCGCACTGGTCTACGGATATAGCGTACACACATGTGCCTGGCGTACGTGTCGAGTCGCCTGTCCAATATCGCCAGCGTTCACACGCGAATCGCCCGCGCTTCGATGAGGACCAACCAACAGCGTCGATGATCCTCGTCGCCAGCCACCGCTATCGGAGTCGAAGCTGTCGTCGCCAAAGCGTTTCTATCTGTACAGTAGACGATATGTCAGGTAAGAGACGTTCGCAAAAAACTGCTCATGACGATCATCGCGCACCCAAACGGTATCAGCGCGTGAAAAACAGCTGTCCAAGCCGCGTTGACAACCATCCAAATCGAGGGGGCAACGCACTTCCAGGTTGATGAACCTCAAGAATGATTTTGCCTCTCACCGACGTATGCAGGTTTCATCCGGCGTTTGATCGGACATGCTTCGTCGCTTCGGATCAAGCGTGTCAGATCACTGCAGCAACTGACCTTAGGTCGAGCAGTCGTCACTACGCTGCTAGGGGACTTCACTTCTGGGTCACAGAATAACAAAAAGCAAAAAAGACGGACACGACAAGATACAAAAGGGACGCGCTATGTAGACACGCTTACGTAGAGGTAAGCGCGCATCTATTTTTTTTATATGAATACGCTGATTTGATCTATCATACTCGCGGGACCAGCATTCGATGTTGCTAGTACTGCGATGGGAGGGAAAGGCGAAAATTTCAAACGCGAGGAGCGAAAGGTCTTACGGGTCGATTTTAGCCAACGGGTCGAGTAGCGAAGGTGAGACAAAAGCGGACTTTGCGCAACGCAAACGATCCGAGATGCTGCAAGACAAGGAGATATACATGCGGATTTGTTGGTTGTATAATTCCTATGGGGCCATTTCGTCTCGAGACCGCCGTCAAACGAGACGGAAGTTATATGTATACTTCCCGTAATATCTGACGCGCATGCAATAAACACCCATTCTGAATCGGGTTATGGCATCATGATATCCCTCATGTCTCGTCGCCACTACGAGAAATCCACCTTTTCGGGACTGAGCAGTTCGACATTGGATTGTGCATGTGATACCGTTCGTTTCCGATGAACTGCTTCGAGGTGGTTGATTTTCGGATCGCGTGAGCTTTACGACGATGGGAAGGCCATTTCGCGCGGTCCTCGTTATGGTCAGCGAGCCGTCCCCCTTCGCTTCAAATGGCCATGACAAACATACGACAATGTCTCGATGATTTGCAGGTGATGTGGTTTGCTTACATCGGTCGCAGTAAACAAAGGCTTATCGCATCTCCGTATTCCTGCACAAGTGCATATACAGCGACAAGAAGGAGAGAGCACTTCCCTCGACTTCATATCGAATATTGCCAAAATCCGCCCGATTGCGTCCGCAGCGTCGGTCAGCCACCCCAACTCCAAAGTAAGCTGCACCATTATGGCGTTCCAGTCAACTAGACAAAACAACAACAGTGCAATCATCCGTTTAAGCCCTATTATATCAGCACAAATTTGTGCTTTTATATTTCGCTCCTTTCTTTATCCGCCGGCCCCACCACCGGACTCGTTTCTCCTTGTCAACTAATTGTAACATTATCGGCTTGATCAGCGACCAAGCGACAAATCATCGTCACGCAGACGCGTAAGTGACGCCGTTGTCAACACGTTGATGCTATCTTTGACATGAACATCGATGCCAATCGAAGAGAAACTCTGTGAGAAGTACAGAATTACGCACGACGATGACTTGGGTAGAAACCAATACGATGGACAGCAAAGCAATAAATCCGAACGACCCAGCAGAAGACAGAAATGCTTGAGTTCCTCATGACAGCCATCTTTCGGTGTACAGTAGTAATAAAGGTCGTGCACTATGATATTGCGATTGCCTTGTCGCGCTCGTTTTGGTGTCAATCGCTTGGAATCATCGTGATATCAGAACGATTCCGCCGTGGGAAGGCTAAAACTGGTTCAGACTGATCATTAGTCCATTTTTGTTAATCGTATATAAATATATATATATATATATATTGAAAATCTGAAAGCTCACTTCCTGATCGGCGTTCATTGTTAACGAACGATAATCGTGTGGGTCAGTGTGATATATTTATCTATATGCTTATTCGTAGCGCAGTTGCGTGTCTCACCAGTCGGTCTCTTGCGGGGGGCCGGACAAGGGGGTCGCTACAACGACTCTACGCAACCGTAAACGACGATGTGAAGAGGGAAGCATCGAACGGGAAAGACAAAAGAACAACGAATGAATAAAATCGATCAACGATAATTTGGATTTGTTTCAGGTCATCAGTGGATAGATACACTCTCTCTAGCTGTCTCTGGCTGTCAGCCTACAGCCGCTCGTACCCTAACGACACAGTGACGGGCACGGCAAAAAGGTAAAGAATGATGAAAAATGCAGAATCGTAAGCATTTGCCAAAAAAAAGGACATGGAAACATGCGGAGCGGGTTAGTAGTGTTTCCATGGATCGTTGGTTTTGTTCCGTGATGTCTAACTGAACGACGCCAGGTGGGATTCTTCTGTCTGTGACGAAGAGAACAACTGAAATATACGCGGGTCTTAGTTGGCGTGTATGCTCAGACTGGACAGTCGCAAGGCCCGTGAATAACAAAACCGCTCCATGTTATTAAGAAAACATGGCACCACGTCGATGTTTGTTTGCCACTTAGTACGGCGTCAAGTTAAACCGCGATAACGTCTGGCGAGTGACCTACTGCTCTGACTGGAATTCTGCCAAGTCTGGTAGATCGAAGCTCTTCTGTATGTACGCTTAATGGTTCGACAAATGGTGCAACGGTTGGCATTTCATGTCGCTTCTCGTTAGAAACTAACCTGATCTTGTGTGAGCCTCTCAACGGCGTTGAAGTCGTGCATTAGACTGTCATCGTAGTCGAATACTGGGGAGGTCGATGCTTTTAAATAGGTTGTGCCACAGCTACCTCCTCCCGAAGGGGCTAGGGGCACTGAAATACGAACAACAGGAAGCATTCGTTTAGCAAATATCCTGTTGATAAAAATTGAGCACAACTGTTAGTGGAAGTCGCATTCATAAATGTTTCGGTGAGGCCATTTGCGGCACTCTTCTCACTGGATTCCTTTTGCAAGGACCTCCTTTCGAGCAGAGACTTACATCAACACTAGACATTTGCGATTTTTCGAATACAAATTGTTCTAATACCGGTGCAAGGTTCTGTTCAAACATACAGACGTTGTTGTTCTCTATGCCTAATAAACCACCTAATAAATCTTGAAGTGCAACCGGGTGTAATGCCGCAGATTCTACATACGTTTTACCATAAGGCGTTCCTAGTGACGCTTTTATGAAACGTTCCAACTAAATATCTTGCGAAACTGGGCCCCCTATTTTACTGGCTATCAACTCACCGTTGTTGTTGTTATTATTGTTGCTGGTCGCAGGAGTTGTCGTCACAAGGCTAGCAGGGTCCTCTCGTGCACGAACGGCCTGTTGGGTGAAGCATCGCATATTGCGGGTGCACAATTTAGCTAATTGTAGCTGGGACGCACATAGCGCCGTCGACAACTTCTCGTACTCGAGCGTGTCCGGAGGTACTGACTCCAGTTTCAAGCTCAGAGCGTCAAAGTATCTGCAATAAATCCCATGGGAGATTCACTAGATTGAATTACTTGTTCTACATTAGTTTTTCAAGCAAATCATACTGAGGGTTGTCTTATATAATTAGGAATCACTCGTGGGCGAGTTTCGCCCTTTTTTTCAGGGTATTCTGTACTCAGTGTCGTCAAGAGCATGGCACAATCAGGACACCTTGCATGGCGCTTCTGTCCACTGATGTAACGAAGGACAGCGTAGAAGCTTATATGTTCACTATCGTCAGTTTCTCGTTACCGCGTACACTGATTCTGTACTATCGGAGGTGTTGCTCGCGGTTAGCGAATAACCAACGTGAGTTGACTAACATAAGCTTACCGCAAGTGCCTACCGCAAAATTGACGATGTTACGCCTTGTTAGCTATCGCCGCCGAATCACATGTAACGTTATTGCGAATGGAATGGCGGTTCTGTGTCATATCTAGACAAATCTGATAGTCGTATCGATGTTTGGCAATACAGATTAGCCGTAAAAACTACCAGTTACGAACTATTCGATATGCATTTAGTAGCGCCAACGGCTCAAGCTTATGGAAGCTAGGATCGCTGATTGCTGGCATACAGGAAGAACCTGTTCGTCCTGAGAAGTGTGCATTGTTTATATTGCCATGGCTGGTGTCCAGAGTAACGTGCGAATAATAATAAATAGCGACCAGTCCATTTGTCTTTATCGTTCATATACAGTCTGCGTGTCCCTACACAATGTAGCTAGGCTAAACATTATCTTTTCGCATAATACTGTATCTTCCTAGGAAAAAACGCCTAGGCTAAGCGAGCTTCCAGACAAATAGGTCCTTATAACGGTAAAATAATATATCCAAATCACTCCCGCTACCGTAGGTCTTGGGAGTCGAAACCTTTCATGAGTACGCGTCAGCAAATGTGCTTTTATATCTTACTCTATTACTAAGGGAAATCGCTTGGCTGAGCGTTAAAAAAGCAAGTTCTTTCTAATCAGAGATAGAAGTGTTTTTATGGGAGTTGGATTGTCAATAACGCTGCAATTATACGTCCTACGCAGGAAACCTGCATTACCGAATTCAACCTCACTATAAGGCATTTGCATGCAATGTGCTTACGCCGTAAACGTATCGTAGCTCTAGCGTCATGCTAGAGCACTCGGGCCTGCTTAACATCGTGCGTTATACCCAGATGTTTAGGAACGGTTTGGCCATGCCTGTCGTCTATGCAGTGCCTTAGAAATACTGTAGGATTACAAGTAGCGAGGCCTGCTAAATTTCGCGTCAAAAGTTGCCCTGATAAGATGAACATAGCTAAAATCAGCGATGACACCATTTGAATGTTACTTCGTTTCCTACGCCGGCCGCGAGCGTATTTTACGTCTATGACACCTTTCACGTCTTTTACGTCTATGACGTCCTGCGATCCGGTCGACGACAGAGACAGCCGACGGTCAGACACAGCCGAATACACTGGCCTGAACTGACACTAATGCCTCGTCCGATGCCGTTGGCCGCATCGGATAACGATGTTTCCCAGCCCTCTACCTGCGTCGGTCGTTCGAATCCTCCTTGTAACGAACGAAGTCACTAAAACCGGTGCAAACGAGTACATCGCAACGGTTGCACTTGTCAGCCGCCATAAGTTCGATAGGTAGTTAATGTCGCCTAAAAACGTTCTCGGTAGCAGGTAACAGGAATAGCCCACCGCACATGGTAAGAACGGAGAAAAGATGCGACTTTTCGTTTAAATCTTGTAAAAGCGGCCATTTTGAAAGCATTTTGCCCATAAGAAAGTCACGCGGGCGTACACACAATCCGTGTACAAATGACGTATGTTCAATACAGAGAAACGAGTTTTACTCGTCTCGCATTCGCACGAACCCGATAAACATCAGGCCAGCCCGTATCCCCATAAACAGATTAGCCTAGAAGCAAATTCGACCGTGCGGTAAACGAACAAAGATTGCGAAGCGGATAAGCTCCTTTTACCAATTTCTCGTTCCGAATATTCAACAGCTTCTGACCGGCAGACCCTCACCGGCTAGCGACAGTCATACCGTTAATATCTATGCCACGACATGCAGTAGCATATTTGGAAATGGAATACGACATTAGTATTTGACAGTCGGAGAGACGTTTATGCGCAGAAACGTAAAGTACCGAGCTCGGTGAGGACTGAAGCCGATTGTGCCATTCGAAGATGGTTGATATGCTTAATTTTCGCAACTGTTAGACCTAGGTTATCCCATTGTGAGTGCTTGTGCCGACAGAACACAATGTGTGTATGGCTTTTTGTGTTACTCTTTTGCTTACGTAAAATTCATCGGTGGAAGTCAAAACATGCGTTCCAAAAACACTCGAAGAAACAAAAAGCAATGATGAAAAATATAGTGGCCGAAGTCTGATCTTTCGTCTATTGAAGCTGTTTTTTCCTATTAGACAAGGCATGAAATGCAGGTAAAATCAGGTACATATATATATATATGCCCGTGCACACACATAGGCGAGCTACACCATTCTGTCCTTTTCATACCTTTGCTCAACAGCCATCGAGTTCTGCAAAGCGTGAACGAGCTCTAGCAGCGAAGGAACGTCCATGGCAACGACCGCTTCTTCGAACGCTTCATCATCGCCTTCGATGAGCGCCTGGAGGGCGCGCGGCGATAATGGCGTATGGGAGGAAACATGATGTGGTGAAATAGAGGCGTTAGATGAGGCCGACAGCGTTGCCACAAGGTGATTTGGAACGCCCCCAGCCAAAGCGGCAGCCGGACCACGTGAAGCGCTGGTGAGACTTGACATCCTTTAGCTGATCGCTGGGTGTGAATTCGAAACGATAAAGGATCTGCAAAGCAGTGACAAGCACCGTGGACAGAAGCCTGTTAGCATTATGCTTAGAGCTAGCTTTCCTTAGATACGGTATGGATCTAAGCGGCACTGTAGCTTCGGAATGATTTTAAGTTGCTTACACTTGTAGCGTCCTACCACGACTCCGGTAGCGAGTCAACTGGGTGCTTCGACTCAATATTGTTTTGATTACAAGTTGATCGACTTCTCCTATTTAGATAATTCAATTTTTCTTAAATAGTCTCGTGTTTGACACCCTGATGTCTATAGGGTAATAACCACGTTCACTTGTACATGCGGTCTACTCTCAGTTTTCAGGACTATGATTCCAGAAAAAGCAACAGTTACTGAGAAGAAATTATTCATTGCACCAATCACCGTTCATTATTAAAGCACCAAACGCAACAAGAACATTTAACAAAATAGTTACGGCAACACCGCACCTATTCTAACCGGGGAGTTTTCAAATCAGATCCTCAGCGCCAGCTCTGGCAGAGCCAAAGGTCGTTACAATGCTACCAATGCTACGATGTGTAGCATATACTTGGCTTTGTAAAATGCAGACCGACTAACTTGAAAAAAAAGGTAATATTTTTTATTTATTGCCACTTAATTCGATTTTATTACGGAGTAAACAAAACACAAAAGAGCCAAGCGTTTTAGCTCGCTGCTGATCAGGCAACGTAATTACAACATGCAGTATACACAAACTGAAATTCTTACTAAAATATCTAACAATTAGTTGCAACCACATTATAGCAAGTTGTAATTTTTGATCATTTGAATGATCTAGAAAGCATTTAGCAACTCTAAACAGCTTTAGATTATGAAATGTGAGTTGTACTTATCATTTTAATTGTAGTACAAAACTCTCAGCAAACAAATGCAGCCGTAGTGTGCAAAAAATAGGCGACTTCTACTATATTTTACAGAGTGAATGTCTTTCAGTACAATTATGGACAGCGAACAATTAATCACTCAAGTATTTTCCGGGTACAAAAAAGGACGCTCATGACTACATCAATTACCAATTCTCACAAATATAGTTGATTTTAGTCCTTAAAGCGCTAATGCAGCGCTTCCTTGGATGTCCCCTCAAATAGATCGTCGAAACAGTGCAAAGTCTCCAAAGGCAAGGCATTTCAAGTGGCATATCTACCACAAATGAAAGATTGATCAGCACCTAAGCTAGAACGACAAAGTAACTAGAAGCCGTACGTGAGAAGTACATAACACGGAGCTGCGTATTTATTTGCAAGGCACCGTTAATGATTTTATAATGGCTACAGGTTCGTCCACCATTTTCAAAATCTACGAACAAATGATGGTACAGAAGTACGTATAGGCGAGCGAATGACCGTGCAGGTGTTCAATTGGCGTTGAATTGCGTAACCTGCAAAATCTTGCAAGTTAGTGCATAATCAAAATGAATATACAGGATAAACTTTAATCATTGCTAGATATTTCTAGCACAAAAGCTGAACGTTCAGAACGCACTTTAATTACTCTTATTCTGTTGTACACACTAGTCTTAATTTTGGGTGCGGATTCTACCAGCCTGGGTTTAATATTTTTTAGGGCTGACCGTCACCCAGCGTTTAACGTCCATGGTTGCATTTTTGCATAACTTCGTAAGACAAACCCCATAAATGTAAATATCCTCCTTCGGTCACCTCGATGCACCCCAAGCCACCGAGCTCAACCAGCTTATGCCTAGAATACGCAAAACGGACCTCCCTCTCTTTCTCTCCCTCCCCCTGTCTGGCCTTTTTCAATTACGATTATTAAAGTGGTGAAATTACAAGTCAATAAGTCTTGTATATTTATGTATTTTCCTTATTGGTTTATGGCAGTTATGCCATAACCATGAAAGACAGTTATTCAATAATCGTCGAGCGCGTTTATATTTATATACCACTAGCTTGACACAATGCCTTTCAAGATATGGCCTTATCAGTGCCGTAGTTTGTTTGGAGCTATAGACTAGGATATTGTAGTTGATAAGAGTTGCCTTTCTCTATTCCGTGTTCTCGTGCGATGATGTTGATGTTTGAACAACGTCTGGCCTCGACTAGCCTAGGTTTTTATCGTACGATGAACTTCAACCTCAATCGAGCATGTGGTGTCATTGTTGACTTAACAATGGATTCGTCTTCAATGTAGGCTAATGCATATTATAAATCTATTCAGATACTCAAACATTGCGTAGTCTGTCCATCGATCAATATTGTGAACATATCGCGATTGGGCACAATACTTAACGAGCATGCATACGTTCTTCTTGTAGTGGCCTTATTTGCACGTTACGTATCATGAGTTCTGTCTAAACAAAAACGGAGTTGAGCGATTTTTCAACAAACTGGAAGAATATTTTAGTTATTCACTGCTATGGTCGTCCAAAGCTGAGCCGTTCGCCAGTCGTACGTCCGTGCCGACGTATTGCTGCCTGGTATTTATAGCGTGCCTAACCTAATGACCTTGAGTCCTAATGACCTGATGTCCTCTTGGCACTCAGGACTGCCGTAGCATCACTTTCCGATCTTTATAGTATCGCCTCACCATAATGCGTTCTACTACATAACACGATTACACCTTCCTTTACTTAACAGTTTAGTGTCACACCGACTATGTAGCGTTAAGTCGTAACGGCTGGAAGGCTTTTCTTATCTATAGTTGACGTGAGGGTAGACCCGTTATCTCAAGAAATCTAGTGTTGCATATGCGAACACGACTATTTTGTTCCACGTCTCTTCGTTCGTTGGCTATGATTACCATTTACCGCCCCGCAGCTCCATGCCCCGAGACAGGAAGAAGCAGAAGTAGCGCTAGCACTCAGAACGGGTCAGCAGAAAAAAAATGAGGAAAGAATTCTAAATGAAGGAATCCCGACAAAAACCGACGATTTTACCGGTACCCGCCTCGCCCTCTTGCTCAGATCTGCCTTCGATCCGAAGCGGCCAGCCGGATGCGACGTCCGACGCCAGCCTCAAGACAGCTGGAGCCCAGAACCGACGCCAAGATCCAGCCGAAGATCGGAGCGAACTGAGCCAGTAGGTTTTCTCGCTGCCAAGGCGGCGGCACGGCCGCTCGAAGTGGTTCGCTTTACCCGAAAAGGCAGACCCCCCCGCTCTGGGCAGATGCGACGCCCGATCGGGCTTCGACGAGTCGTTGCCAAATCCGAAACCCACTACGAGAAAGGGAGGGCGGAGTCGCTGCGAAAATTTCTTTTCTAGCCGATGCATGTGTGTGTTCTTTCCTTTATTATTCCTCCGAGTATTTTCAATTGCAACAGCCCAAGCCAGCATCCGTGGCAGCTTGGCGTTGCGCTTCAGCCGGACAGCCGCGCCGGTGGCTGAATATCGACCGGACCAGCTCACCGGGCACGAGTCAGGCATATATCAATATCTTAGAAGTCTGGGTGTCGCTTGGTCGTTTTTTGTGTGTTGCGTTCGTTTTTCGTGATCATCGCTAATCAGTTAACTACACAAGCGGTTCTGTTCGCTCCTCGCGTTCACGCTGTAACGGCTGCCACGTTGGAAATGATCACGTTTTTAGGTATCATGTCGGACCATAGTGCCGACGTCGGCGTAGCTATCTCGTACAACGAATAGCCGCTCGTGACTTAACCATACGCGTAACTACGGCCAAAAAGCATGCCAGCCTTTCCTCGTGCATGGCTAGCGATTCGATGCTGAATGGAATCAAAGTGAAATGTTCCAGGTTGAGCAAATCAAATAAGTGAACACTTAAGATTTTCACAACAGTCGGCAGCAATTGTACGTCCTCGAGGAAGCGGCCTTATTGTCCCTTTTACCGGCCAGACGATTACATAAATAGTGGCAGATGTTGGCAGTTTTCAAGCAGATTATTTATAAGGGTTTAGAAAGATCCTGGTCACCGTCGAAAATGTTTCCTATCCTCGGGATTATCCGTCTGCCTAGCTTGCTAACGTCCAGGCGATTAGAGTTCGAGCTGTCACCATGCGCGAGCACCGTGGCGAGACATCCCTCCGTTACTTTTATGGAAAGTACCTCCATTCGCTACATACAAAGTACCATGCGATACCAGCGTTGCAGATGTACCACAAGATCACAGTAGCTGGTGAGGGCAGGCAGTCTAGAACTACAAAGATCGTTAGGGCTGACCACCAACCAACATTCAAGTCTACCGTACTACTTGTTGCATTACTTCCTAAGATAGATCACCCCCATAAATGTGAATATGCAACGGCGTGGGTCGAACCCGTGTACTTGTTTCGTGTGTGAAACGCCTTCAATAGTGGAAGACAACATCTGTTTTTCGTATCTGTTAACAGTTCGCAATTTTTTATGCAACGAACGCTGACATCTATGCCAAAAGATGTTTAATTAATGAAACTAGATATATCTTAGCATTCGTTTAAAACGTATAGGCTAGGTTAACATGGTTTATGCACCAGATGACAGCAATATGGATTTAGCATAAGGCTCTGATAAATCGAAAACAGGCACGCCCTGAATAGGTCCTGCTTATTTGATCGTCATCTGAGCCGTCAACCAACACACAATAGCTGTCCGGAGGTCTGTATGTGTTCAGTCGATGCTAACGCAGTAACCGTCTTCTCGAGGCGTTTATATGAAGTTGATGATCGCGATTGAAATCTATTTCTAGGATCTTGAACACCTTGGATCTTCGCCATAGTTTAGCGATTATTTTATATTGCATACGATCAAAGGAGCTTCGATCGTCTTAGAAGCAGAAAATGAAGCCCATAGGCCGGTCCAATCGATCTAATGCCGGTAGCAATTGGCGCAGAATTGAAGCACCCAGTAACGCTGGACGGCTTCAAGACAATCTATCTGGGTTATTCAAAGACGCTGAATAATATCGTGGAGACGAGCTTCGGCCGATGGCATGGAGATAACAGTAATAAAAGGATAGCGTACGCAGACCTCTGGCGATAGCGACAATGTCACGTTGGTAGAATGAAGCCGATAGAGGAGTATGGGGTAACTGACCAAACTGGCTCGTTCGCCATGAGTGATGTCCCACCGATACGACGGTCTGACGTCGTCAAAATTCCCGAAGAAAGACAATTTCTTTTTGTTCATACATTATGTCAACGCTAAGCGAACGTAGCAGCACGACCACAGGCGTCGACCGTTACAGCCAGATACGCCACCGCGGAAAAAGCTATTAGCAACGCGAGGTAACGTGATTTCTTATTAACTTGTTTCGTTGAGGTCGATGAAGTCCCACAGCTTGAATTGTGTTGGAAGCATTCCTCGACCGAATTTATTTAAAAGTCGCGTCTGCCTGCTCGATGCCCTCAAGGTATCGGGACTACGTTTCGGACGATTCTGCGTGTGGGAATATGAGAGCGCAAGCGATTTCGCAAAGCTCGCTTGTATCGAGCGCAGTCACGCCGCTATTTATTTAAATGGGTGTATTTGATTGCATATTACATAATACATTATCTTGTGTGCCTACTCATATCAGACCAATTAACAGGCGGTGCCAAAAATCGCGAAGGAATATAGATATGTCGACTCGTACGGGTTCTCGGGGTTCGCGAATTAGCAACTCGTCGAACGTTGTTCGCTTGCAAGGCTGTACCGCATCGTCTCTTAAAACACAGACAACCATGCTCAATTTTACACGCAAAAGAAGGACGTAAAACGGAGCTCATTATTGGCAAAGCTCGTATGAAAAAACTTAACACTAAAAATGGCTCTATTTTTTCTTGCATATCGACACGCGCCGCCATAAATCAAAGCTTGCAATTACCACTCAATCGAAGTGGTGGTCGTCCTAATGACGGCCACTGTGCATTGGTTCCTGATTGGCTTGATGATGTTACGTAACAGCATCACTATAAGCGACTGGTAGAGCTGCCCGAGTGGGACATGGCAATGGCGATGCAGTTTGGTCAGATGAGTGGTAGCAAATGCTGCGTGATCACCAGCGTTGCCAAGCCCCATGCAATATCGATGCATAGCTTCGTTCAGCCTATTTAGCTCCGGCGTACAGCACACGGCACGCGCCACACACCGCTCCGTATTTTCGTTTGTTCCTAAATGCGATACAGTAATTATCACTTTGTTCTTAACAGCTGATACAGCAACGTCGGTTACAGATATTAGTAGTAGTAGTAGTAGTAGTAGTAGTAGTAGCAGTAGTAGTAGTAGTACATTATATACCAACGAAATGAATACATGAGAACGAAATTGACCCACCCACAGTCGTATGACACACGCGTTACTTCAACGTTCTTGAGGTAACAGAGGCCTTGGCGTTTCTTTTTCGTTAAAGTTCGAGCGTCAACCCCCGCCGAGTAACAACATTGCGTGGAAAATGTTTTCAATTTTAGGAGAAAATACATTGTATTTCAGGCCGAAGAACAAATAAAACCGGCTGACCCTTCTTGATTTTTCTCGTCCAAAATGGCGTCACCCGGTTAAGGAAGACCCTCTTTTGCCCGGCATATTGAACCACTAACTCCTTTCAGAGTCCATTTTCCAGCCTCACTATTGCTATACGACGTTTGAGCGTGGATAAACCCGCTATCTACGAGCAATCTTCGGTCTTATTGGTAAAATCCCCTTCAAGTCCCGGAATACCCCAGCCAGTACGTTTACCACAGCGTCTTTCGCTCAAACCACCGCGTTTAATATACAT
Organism: Tropilaelaps mercedesae; assembly: GCA_002081605.1. Taxonomy (NCBI): domain Eukaryota; kingdom Metazoa; phylum Arthropoda; class Arachnida; order Mesostigmata; family Laelapidae; genus Tropilaelaps; species Tropilaelaps mercedesae. The sequence continues at coordinate 13,894 of MNPL01003856.1, read as the reverse complement.
CTCCCGTCTCCCTTATCGGACAGATCCGCTGCATGACAATAGCCCCGACATCATCACGGTCACCTCTAAAGCCACCGCAGCTATAAGACGCTGCACGTGGTGGTGGCCGTTGCAAACTGAAATTCTAGAACACTATTTAACTATTTCCACTCACAATACTTCTTACTCGCCGACACAATGGGTGCTGGACTGCAATCTTCTGGCGGGGCTGAGCAGCTGGCGGCCGATTTGTATATAGGCAGTAGCGAGCGAAGTCACCCAGTCTATATCGGCTACACTTCTGGTTTCTAGCCACCCCTCCGCAGATTTCGCGAGCATTATAAAATCATAGCGGCTATCAGCGGCATCGTCATTACCACGATGCCACCACATGGCAATGAATTAAGCCACAAATAAACCAACGTGTATCGTTAGTTGTTCAGATCCAGATGAACATAAACGGAATCGCTAACACAGAAACGCTAACGGGAAGGGATTTACGCGCCGTTTAGCCTTTAGGAATTATAATACATGTTATTATTTTATTGACAATATTGTCGATTGTTTAACGTTATAGCTCGCGAAAATAAACGGTGCTTGTACGCGATTGTAAATGTGCTTGCTTGAATCAGAAATTCGATGAAGTGTTGGGTTGGTGTGAAGTCATTGCAAAGCAATACTTTCAAAGACATGCATCGCCACAGACCCCGGCGTACGGGGAAAAGTGCTGTTTAGAATATAAGGTCAAGGAACTAATGAAAACATTTACCCTGTAATCGCATGAAAGGTAGCAATACATAACGTATTGCTGGCACACAGGATTTCTGAAAGGAAGTGTGGCTTTGCCAGGGTTAAATGACCTTGACTTTTCAATAAAACCTACTTCCTCTCTGCATCGTTGTGGCGGTAAGGGTAATCGCGTCCGCACAACGCCCCGACAACTTGGTAATGCATTTGACCTGAGAATGAATGCATTCTTCGGTATCATCTAACCGTTTTTCGCCCTCAACTTTGCTTTCGAAGGAAATCAAGGTTCTCACACGTTTTTCTCTGTATTTATTGATGGAAGGGCGTAATTCAATTGCATATTCGTTATAAATGTAATTCAGGTCTACAAAGAAGGTTGGAGTGTCACCAGTGAACGGAGTCACAAAAAAATATGTTCAAGGGATATGCACATTCAAGATCGCAAATGAGCATCCCGAGAATTCAGTATGGTCGAACGGCTCTGCTGTTTCACTTGAAAATGAAAAAAATTTTCGTTCGGCGAATTTTTCAGGTTGGCTCCAAAAGGGTCTATCAAGAAGAATCTGCATACCTCAATTACTATTAGGTCTAACGCAAAGAGTTATAAAAACGTTTTTGGATTACAACGAACGGTTCGCTCAAATAAGCTTATCGATAAGTCAGTTATCGTTTGAAAACATCGAATACTTCAGTCAAAGTCTTGTGACTAGCTCATCTACAGAAAATTATTTTCAAACAATAATTGACTTGGAAACAAGTTTATTCAAGCGGGCTATTCGTTTTGATCAAAAACGGCCCATAAATTTCGCTAGACGTTACATCCCAACAAGTGGGTGCAGTCAGGAAATGTTCGTTTATCTATTTTCTTCGATCATTAATTGACTTATATTAGCAGAAGCGAATCATTGAGGCTGTGCCGGAAAATAGCGATATATTAAAGCCACACGAGACGAAACAGAAATCATCTCAGGCTCAACAACTCCGTGCTAATGAAGGTTGATAACGACTGGCGTTCTAATTTACGATGGTCGCTTAAGCTAAGTAGTTACCGATGTAAGAGAAGAAATTGTAGCCAATGTCATAGCGCCGTATACAGTTCGGCGTCCGGAATGAGCAGCTATTCAATGCGTCGCGGCGCTGAGGCTGAATTGAAATTATGTTTGCGCTTCAGGCGGCATTGAAATGCGACGTCCCGAATCGATCCCTGCGTATCCGCAAACAGACGTATAATCTTCAGCGCTACTCACCTGTAGGGGCTGATTCGGTGGCGCATGTATTTGTGTGACGAGTAATACCAACGACACTTCAATGAAGTTCAGCGGAAGGTGTGTATTCGCGAATGCAATGACTGTCGTGTAGAGCTGAAAAGATTGCTTAGCTCGTATAACAATACGATCGATTTGTGTCAGTCCGGGTGTAACCGACTGACATCCGAGTTTGGATACATGTCTGCCGTAGGAGAGCATAGCACAGATATTGGCAGCCGTTTTTATGTAACAATAATAGTGATACAATTAACGATAATAAAAATATTAGTAGTAATAATAAGTGACTATCACTATTTTTATTGCTATTTTATTACGCCGACAACTAGGTGGAACATTCCAACCCTTAAACGATGAGCTATTTGAGGAAACAAGTATGTCGAATTTCTATGTCGAAAAACAAACAACGAAAACGTGTCGAGCGCCGATGTCGACGCCCAAAAGGAACAACAATATTTTTCCGGTGTGCCACTACTACGACGAGTAGTGTTGAGGTTGTCGGATTGTCAAAGATTGAGGCTCCTTTGACACCGTTCGCAGAAACGTCGCCAGAGCTATTCGCGCCTCGCGACCCAGTCAGTCGACAATTTGTAGCCGGGACGAAGCAAAAACGCCTTAACGAGTCAATACCTGTGTGTGTCTGCGTAATAATTTACTATGGGCAAACGTGAAGGTGATAAGTAACATCAAAAAAAAAAATGATCACACAACAGTTACGGGACGCAGTGCCATTGTATGATGGAAACGATACAAGCGTCAAGCGATGACCGCTTTCGCTCTCGCGGATGTGTCAAACGATGAGTGAACCAGCGTGCGTCTGTAGCAAGGGAGGCCGAAAACAAATGTTCAACGATCGAAGGCGTCGACGTCTGCGCGAAATGCGATGGGCGGTGTGGCCATATGCGGCTAGGACCGCCTCGCCCTTTTCTCGATGTCAATCGCCAGATGAGAAATGTGCGTTTAGAGTGAACAATGTAGCCGTCGTGGCGTGAGTGGTTTCCCGGCGTGGAGCTGTACGTAGGTGACGCCGTAACTGTCACTTAACCGTCTTAAAAAACGCAACAAACTTGGGGATGTCGTGGAGGTTCTAGGTCGTTCAGAGTCCCCATGATGGCGGAGACCTACCACGAGAGCACATATTGCCGACGGCTTTCGTCGTACTCGTTTGGTTTGTATTGGATGATAACGCACAATGATTATCCTCTGTGAGAATGTTGTCTTCTAGATTTTGTGTTCCTTCGACGAATGAATGCATACATGAGCATTCAATTGCAATCACGTTATTCGTGAGCGTGCGGGTTGTTATGAAGATGACAAGTTCTCATAACTTACCGTTATGGGAAGGTGTAGCAATAGCATCACTTATTAGCAGACGAATCACTGAGTTAACTTATTCGGCAAAGGCATTTGTCTGCATCTGATTGTTCTTAAAGCATGGATGCTGTACATGAAACTTGTGCTATCCACTCAGCTATCCCTGAGTTCCCTGTGCTGTGATACCAAGCTCCGAAGTGCTTTTCGGACCTTGGCCGTTGATGTGCTGGGCCGAATTTCTGTCGTTAAGGTTTCCCTTGTGTAAGGGTTCCCTTGTGATCTTCGCGCGCTATTAACCCTTCTATATGTAGACGACATGACTGGCGATTACGTATATGACCGCTTCTGTTGTTCGCCTCACCGTGGTGCGACGCGAAGGTACAGCAGGCGAATGAAAACTAGCACACACAATTAACTGTACTGACATCAGGAATTAATCCGCAAAGTACACATATGTAAATAGGAGATCTATGGCTTTTCTGGCTACGTTTTCCTTTCTACTGGCTGTTCCGTGTTTGTTGTGGCCAGACTTCATTCTCAAGTGTCTCGTCGTTAGGGCCGTCAGGCGCGTGACTAAAAATGTACCTACTTGCACTTAAGCTAATGCCAGTGTCTGAACATATAAATATATGAACCTGATTGAGGCGCTTTTCGATTGGCTTGATAATATTGGACAGTTGTTTGGCAGCCGTTGTCATGGTCCAGACCATCAAAAGGAGACTGGAGGGCGGCGAGAATTACTTTTGCTTATCGATAGATATCACAAGTGGATCACGGCGAGCATCTACAACATGTCTGGAGCTTAATGTTATCAAAACTGTAGATTGTCTGGGAGTGCAGTCACATATCACGAGAATGCTACACCGGCTTCTCAGAGAAAGCGAGACCTCGTATATTGCTTGGCCTAGTCAGTGTTTACCTCACCCCGTCAACTAACCGTAAATTACGAATGTGAATCAAAATCAGTGGCAATGCGTTTATTATTATTATTAGTGCAGTTACACATATGCTCTTCCTGTTTAACTATCGCTAATTTTTAGGCATTTCTCTTTGTCGTCCATTTCTGATGGCGGGTGATACTGGTTAACTCAGCACAACCACTTACTACCTACTATTACATCAGCAAGACTTCGTCGTGCGTGTGCCTTCTACAGGCTTCCATTTTACAATCCGTACGTGGCAATAAAAGTTGAAGCAACAATTATCGGTCCGGCTGGTTTTTCTTTGCCGCGCTGCGTAGATCTACAGGCATCGTTTATCTTTATGACGTACTGTAACCAAACCAGCTATAATTTTGGCCTCGCTGTTTCTCCGAGTTTCGCGCCAGGTTCGTTAAGCCCAGCCGGTTTGACAAGCGAAACCATTTCAGCAAAATCAAACGTTGACCAACCCACTTTTCGACAGGGATGGTAACAACAACCGCGATACGCATGTGTGCTACAACATATGTGAGTTTATCAATGAACCTGTCACGTTAACCGCTATTGACTGCGTTGTCACGCGGCTATCAAATACGTCTGTTAAACGTCTGTTCTGCAGTGCGCATGGACGAAGCAGAAATATGGCCACTCTGTAATGTTGCGCCTTGGCCGGTGTCTCTACGTTAGTTGTCCGATTGGCGAACACACGTAAACGTTTTCTGGTGGCATGAATTCATCGGCGAATCAGCACGCTCGACAGCTCCATGGAGCTACAAGCAGATGTTCGATAGAAGCTGCTATAAACTCACCTACGATCGAGTGTACGATGAGTGTATGGTCGAGTACGACTTACCAGAAAACGGTAACGTACAGAATTGAAGGCCATGTGGCTGTGTTATTGCTATAACGATTGCTGTTGCTATCGTCGTCGTTGCTGACGTCGTTCCGAGAATATTTCAGTTACTAGACAGTATTTTACACGTCCGACATCCGTAGTCGCCTGTATAAAATGACGTCGAAGTAGGGACATTGCCCGCCACCGATCATATATAACGTAATCTTTCGGCAAAGCATTCGTAGCGATGATCGATGTAAAGTTTCGCAATACAATCCGTATTCGTATGCCAATCCTTTATTGTCTACTTTATTACGGTAGGCGCGTCAAGTATCGCACCGCCGCATAGGCTTCAATCATTCGGGGACAGCTACACAATGCTAATGCGGCATTAGAAGCCAGAACGTACGACAAAAAGGTGGCGAGAGGAGGCGGCTGGAGCAGCTCGACTCCCCGCTGAATAAGTCCAGAGGTCTGTCTGTACGTCAGATTTATCCATCTTACGATTTCCGTCGGCCAGCTTTTGTTTGTACAACAATCGCCGCTCGACAGAGAGACGACATCGCTGGGAACGTCTTCCCCTCTCATCTCGCGCATCGTACCGACGGCCTTTTTCAGGAACCTCCCTGGACATCGTCCCCCGCCATCAAATCTGCATCTATATCGCTTCTTTACACGAATTACCTGCATGACCAAATAACGTTGGATTGCCGACAAACAGTATCGTATTCAGTCGCTATTACATGGTCGGACTTGCCTCATGCCAACATTTCGGCAAAACGTGTCGCCGCGCGAAGACATCCCGTGCAAACGCCAATGGAGATCCGACGCCAGCCGCAACAACCGGTCTGTTTATCTGGCAGTTTTCTTTGGTACGTTTTACATACGCGCGAGTAGAATGAGTACATCGGCGACAAAATTCGGAGGGAGAAAATGCTGAGCAGAAGGGGATGCTGGTATTAGTGAAAAACTGCTCACGTCGATATCTGCTCAAGAGCTGCCAGAAGATGCTGGCGCACAGATGAAGGGAGTGGCCGTCATCGGGTAGCGTTAAACGCCGTCACCGAGAAGGTGACGGATCTGTGCGATGGCGTTTGCCTGTGACAAATGCGTACACAAGCCAGAGAGCTGCGTATGCTAAAAACGATGTCGCATATCGTATGCATGCGCTGTACAATTAAGGAAATTAACTCCACGAGGAAACATGCGAGGCAAGAGGTAGTTGCGGCGTTAACGAACTTCCGTGGAAAGCGTGAAACTCCGAAAAGCTCGGCCGTTCGAGGTAGCTGCTGAGAGGATTTTCGCGAGGGCCGACGGCGTAAACAAGAGAGCAATTTACGACATACTCCGACGCATTTGTGTAAATGAGGGAGAAAATAATAGCATGCTATGTACATCATGATGCGGTGCCATAGACGAACCAGTGGGAAAAGTCTGGCGAAAAAAGGGGAGGCGGGTTAACATTGGTTCCTTGTGTTTATTAGTGTTTATTAGCGTCAACGGCAAGAGAAACGAACTATTACAAGTACAGTGGGGACGGATGATACGGCTTCTCACAAAATAATTGTGTGGTTTTTGTCACAGAAAGTGCTCGGGCGGCGAAAGCAGAAGCGACTGAATGCGTTTAAGTTCTAGCGCCCGGACCCAGACCGAGCTAATGAGAAATAATCGATCTGTCAGTTAATTAGCCTTTATGGCTCTTCCAGTGCTCGCGTCGCCATTTGTCTACGTAAAACAATACGCCCAGACTTATCCTGCGTATAATCTAATAATGACCTTAAGCTAAGCCATAAGCGATGGCACCCGAATTTGCGTCGACTGTAAAATGCAGACAAGCGGTCAACATAGCCGACATATGCAATGACCGTTTTCAATAGCAAAGAGAGCAACAGATCCGATCGGCCATTGGTGAAAGATGGTGCGTGATTATTTGTGCCTGTCCAAGGAAGAGAACAGAACAGTATCAGTAGTGTCTGAAGCGTATTTATTTTAGCGGACGTATTCCGGGCCGACTAAGTGAAACGATATTCAGGGGGGAATAAACGATCAAAGACAAACAAATGCAAATATCTATCACAGATGAAAAGCCATAGCGATCTCACTGGCTCGGGAGAGAAGTAGAACTGTGCCAGCCGCCGAAGCGAGTAAGCTTTGTAATGGAGCTTTACTCGTTTGCTTATGCGGAAAACCGCTGGAATGGCTGTTTAGAGATTTCTAGTCGGTTACCGTCGCACACAGCATATCGCCGTGTACGCCATTTGCTGAGAGGTGAAATCCTGCGCCGGCGTGACGTGTTGACTTCATCGGGAAGCTATTACCACTGGTAACAGAATTCCTTATTTTTGTGTCGATGGAACCCAGCGAAGCGTAGGCCAGCGACTCTAATAGACGAAGCACGCTTCTTTATAATGTGCATAAGGGAGTCAGGACCCTTGAAACTTTCGGCCGGCTGTATACATACAAAATTGCCGTACATATGGGTTTCCGCCAACTTTCAATATTCATAATGACTTTCAAAGCACGAAGTTAGCATTCGAACCAATGGACGACTTAAGGACGATCTCACACCATCTCTTGGTATGAATTGAACTGCCGATTTTCAAAAAGAGAAGTTGTTCAATATGTTTGTCCCATTCGCTAGCACCGCATTCGATGTCGAACTTGCGAAAGCTGTTCGCTGTTTCTAGATTCTGCCACAAATTTTGACGCCCTCGACGATGAAGGACCCGACACCCGTTTCGTAGTATGTAAGCTGCAATTCTTTAGGCAGATTTCTCTCTGGACTGATTTGTTTTGCCTAATTATATAGCTATCGGTGTATTTCGATTTCTAGTCTTCATCACTGAACTCTCCATGCGCCCGGCCGATAATTTTCGTCGCAGTGATTTTCGTCTGTTCCACAATTTTGACCTTTACCATCGCTTAATAAAACCTTAGCAGTTTACCAATTAAGTCTGCCAAATAGTAGCTGGTAATGACCCGCGAGCGTCAAGGTAGCAACCGCACGCCCCTTCAAGATCCAGTACGAAATTACGCACCCCAGCTGGACGAAAGACACGAGTCTTCGATATCGCAGTTTTCGTCTTTTCGACAAAGTTACCAAATGTCTCTAAGGGCTGGCGAATAATTTACCCTGTTTTTTCGTTACCGCGTTGGAAAAATAACGCCCCGCATCAGATGTTTGCGAGTTATGACAGACAAGCGCAATCAACACAGCAACTTTTGAGCTACATCATCCCCTCGGGCGGCGTTCTTATGCATCGAATGTCTGTCGGGCACAAACATTTTACACGTTTCCTATTCGAACTCGTCTCATTTTTGATGTTTCTTCAAACGACAATCGGGTACATCAGCGAGTATGGTGAAGGCCTTCTGGCATTGCGAGCGATCCCCGCAGATCGCTTCATATATTTCGATGTCACAGTGATGTGTGGCCAACAGGTCTTGAAATTTTATTTATCAGCGAGAAAAACGATTCAACCAGCTTTTGTGACGAATCGTCATACGTAGTCCATTCCGCTCTCGTCGTTCTCACGAGGTACAGCTTCTCTCCTTTTCTTTCCCTGTCCGTCCTAAGGCCAATAACTAAAATTTAGAACATGTCGATATTTAGTTGTCGTTTGCTTCCACTGCGACAATGAAACGCAATTGCAACGACACAAACGAAAAGACAAATTGGCATCCACTTCTACATTCCGTGTTCTTCGGTTGCTTTGTGCATGTTTTTGCGTAGCCTGTCTACTACCTATTTGCCTAACCCATTCGTTGTCTCGGTCGGGCCGTCACTCCGAATTGCGGCCACCGCCGGCAGTGGCGCTCGTTCGCCGATCCGGCCGAGTTCCCCCCTCCGGGTTCCGATTTGCTCGTGCACTTTCTTCGTTCGCCATTGCATTGGTATAATCAATCAATCTCGTTTCATAGAGAATCCGTTTGCATATAATTTGGATCAGCGTTCCGTATGTGCATCAACGGCTTCGCCTCGTCTCGTGGTGCTTCTTCATCCGTCGACCTCGTCGTGGCGGCCCCGGGCCGCCCGAACCGAGCAAATATCGACGGAGGGCGCGGGCCCCGGGGGGCGGAGAAGGGCGTAAATTAGGGTGAAAAGGGCTGAGAGATGGGCCAAAAAGGAG
>MNPL01003855.1:0-12222 GCA_002081605.1 Tropilaelaps mercedesae | reverse complement strand
ATATATATATATATATATATATATATATATATAGATGACGTGTAAGAAGATAAGTCAGACAAATTTGTAATTGGATCTTTAAGGCGAGAGATCAAACTATAAGAAATAGGTCAACGACGTGCAGAATTTATGACATATTTCATTTATGGAAGTAACAAGGAGCGCTGGTCAACGAAATTATTCAAATATATTTTAAAGCCATTGGCTCTGCAATTTCGGTAGAACACCGGTATTTGAAGATAATGAACGTTGTGCGCTAAGTACGAACTGTTGTGAAAAAAAAGGTTTTATCGTTTTTATATTATGGAAAAAGTCGTAACAAGATTGAGTCAGCAACTATGTACCTTTCAATAACAAAATTTGGGTCCAGACCAACTCTGAACTGAAAGAGGTTGCTGAGAATAAGCAACTGTGTTTCCGGGTGTTGCGGCTAGGAGTTACGAAAAGCACGAAAAGAACGAGTCCGCTTAATTGGTCGTTTCTTTGGCCAGTCCTTCTCACTGTTGCGCCACCGTCTACAATGACTTTCAACGTCAAGCAACACCGACCACGTCAACAACGTCGACAACAACGATCTTCAATGCCTATATTAACTTCGAATTGGCGTATCTCCATTAGCAAAAGAACGAAAGCTTAAACATTTTTAGGCTAGATAATAAAATTTACAACTACCTATTATCGCATAGTAGCATGTTGAAGGGTGCTCAACAGAAAATTGAAAAGTTCATGTGAGGCATAAATACTTTATCTTCTTACGAACGGTGTCTACAGGCTGTGGTACGGAATTAAAGAACCGATAATAGTTTCCAAAATTCGTTACCTTTTTCTTTCGCGAAACAACGATCGGCAACGAATGAAATTGTCGTGATTTCAAAATATGCTTTCACATAACAGATCTCAGCGGAGCATTCAGGTTAATTCTGAAGCATTCAACCATTATTACGGAACAAAACTGGAGGGGATTCTATATTCGTAGTGAATTGTAATTTACTTTCTTCACATCAACAGTTCGTATCAATGAAGCGTTGGAAGCACGATTATGTAAGACATACAGAATTGACGAAAATTAATTCGCGCGATATTTACTAACGCTGTATTGTTGTTCATTGTACTGCAAGCGGCGACCAATAGTTGCAAGCAGCGACACGATCACGCGTGTGTGCTTTTGAGTTTTCGGCTGCTTTTTCTGCTCATATATAATGTCGTAAGCAGAATAGAGCAGGGCGCTAGCAGTCGCACTCATCCTAATTCTCTTTCCTTCTACTTCGTCTTGCAGTGCGCGCTCTGCGTTTAACATGCGCATAGTTTTCTCCGCTCATATAAGTCAATACAGTAATATTGCTTGCAAGCAGCGATTGCACGAACGATGTCAACCTATAGGTTTCTATGTATCACTATGGGCTTGCAACCAAAGCTAAGCTAGGAGAAGTATTAATAGTGATCCCATGTACTCTTGAATATCAAGGCTGCTGCCTAACTCAGAGAGCACCAGTGACATAAACTGGCCTCTACCTGCCTCTTAGCACCGCTGGTACCGTCCATTCCTTGTGGTGGTCACGCACGCCTCTGATCTTCCCGTTCTCGAGCTGGCTCGGCGCCGTTGTCGCCAATTGGGGTGGGTGCTTGGTGGTGGGCTTCCCTCTCCGCCCAACTAGTTTAGTAGACAGTCGTGGGGCGGCGCTGCGACCAGCCTATCTCTTCAATGAAGTTGCCTTTAGTTGATGCTCTGGCGGCGAAAGTTTCGGATGCCCCGTGTGCTAAGTTGGCGGCGGCCGCGGATTCGAATTTGGTTGACGCGCGGGGCTGGAAGGCCACGTGGTTTTGTGAGACGGTGCTAGTAGTTGCCAGAAACAGTAGTGACGTGTATGTGTGTAGCGTTAGAGAGTTTTTCTAGTGATGCGATCACGCGCTTTATTCGCTACACAGTTGCAGTTACTTAGCAGTTTTCTACAATGGCATGAATGCCAAATAGAGCAAGAAGAGAGGAGGAAAAATTTTAAGTTATAGCTTAGGAAAACGGGCCTCGCGAAAATGACGAGTGGTTAAGGCGGCAAGTTTCATACCAGAAGTTGGTTAGAATAGTGGCCATACACTCCATTATTACAACATCACTCGGGTAGGACTGGTGAATGTGTGAGAAGAACAAAATGATAAACTTCGCTGGTTTCTTTATTTGGATTAAAATAATTTTCGGATGAACACACCCATATAGTGTACTTTTGTGTGTTGAAGTCGTGTGTGTCTATGTATGTTTCTATGTATTCTAGTGGTAATTCTGAGCTGTTTTAATATACTTAGTCACGCAAAAAGCACCAAACAGCTAAGACAACGAACTAAATATTAGAGAAAGCTCATGTGAATTAATTAGAGTGAAAGCACACTGCCAGGCAAAGCCAGTGGTCGAGGCAGCAACCGAACTACTTGCCATGGGTACTTAGGTGGTCGTTAAACTCCAGCCAACCCCGAGGTTATTTCGGCGGTGGCGGTGAAACGCCGCGTCGGCCCTGGGCGGCGAACAGTGGCTGACCCTTGAAGGGGGCGCTAGTTCCACGATGTGCATCGCGCCTCGTCAGTTTCTTGCCACCCTTGTAGTTGGTTGTCTTGATTCACCTCGGTCAGCTGGCAACCAGGCGTTCCTCAAATCTTCACAAAAGCCGGCAAAGCGTCAGCTTAGCGCAATCTTCCGCCTCGTAGGGGCCGCTGGTGCTCCTCCACTGCAAGCTGCAGTGGGCGGAAGGCGCTGTCGGCATACAGCAGGGACAAAAAAAGCCAGAAAATCAATCTTAACCAACGTGAGCGATCCGACTGCTATTACAAGCCCGGTCTTACAACTGTCGTTGTCCAAGCCACTCGAAAACCAAGCAGAAGACGGAGAAACTAAAGAGGTGCAATTTCCACGTGATCTGGAAGAAGACACGCCGGAGACGTCGGGTAGTTCTACTGAACGAGTCTGCTTGGAAGAGGGGCCTGACGACGGCGACCCGCGGCTGACCGCCGCTTATTCCCGGCATGGGACCGAGCGGGGACGACGGATTCCGACTGCTCTGGATGACGCCCCCTGGGTCACGCAGCATAGACATCACATATACTGGAGGAACTGCAACTGCGTGTTACTTAAATTCCACTTTGTTGCTGCGTCTTTGTCAAGAATTGGTGCCAAGGAACAACAACAGATTTTACATCAACAATCGCAAAAAAGAGGAAGAGGGAGGCGAATCTCCCGCGAAGACGACGAAAGCAGCAAAAACCATCGACAACGGAACGGGACTATCGTCAGCATCATTGTCATCACTTTGCCAACGCTCGCTACAGCAACAACAACAATATCAACAGAAAACAGCAGCAGCAACAACACAGCCAAAACTACCATTAATATTGTCAAGAGAACAAGCAGACTGTACTTTATTAAAAGCAAGCAAGAACAAACGAAACAACTATTATTACAACTTCTGTGCCAAGCGCCTCTGGCAGGCGACATCTCTAGTAGCGCTCGTGATGTGTCTCTCTCTTATCAACATTCCATGTACATTAGCTCAATTAAGGTACGTTAATAGTGCGATGACTACACGCGATAAACCGAAACATTTTGACGTATACACTAAGATGAAGTGCATGTTGCATTTCAACCACCTACCGTCAACCTACCGTTTCGAACAATTTCTAGAAGCAGCCGCATACATATTGCATATAATTACAAGTGAAGGCTAACGAAAAACGCATAAACGGTGTAAACAGCAAGAGTTGCGGTGGGTACGAAGATATTTATTTAATACGTTCTTAAGAGATGTACCATTACATTATAGTGCAAATGACTTGCTGAAAAAAGAAGGTTTTGACCTACCATATTGTTTTAAAACCTGTCAAAGCGTTTTTCTCCACATTTTCGTATGTGTTTTGATGATACGTTCCATTTCCATTACAGTTCAGCCTCACAGCTTATGTGTGTGGTTAAAGCCTCTCAGTAAACTGGGTGTCTTCCTCTACATTATCTCTTTCTCTCTCCCTCCCTTTCTCTCCCTTCCCCTTTAGTCGTTAAGTTGGTTGGCTGTTCTGGTGTCGCTGCGAAACTGGGATCGAGCTTTCCCCGACTATTACAGTGAAAAAGCGTAAATACGGTCACATTCGCAAACTATTTGTGGAAAGTTAGAACATGGCATCTACATCCGCGAGGCAATCTATTTGGTAAAAGAGCACTCGTACTTTACGGCATGGCTAGTTGACCCCGCAACCTTTCGAGTCCGCGAGTGGTGCGACCGTTTGGCGCAGCAATCGCTTATAAATCCAAACGCAACTCTTTGCCTCAACCTTCATGCCAACTAGGCGTGCATTTCCCTATCGAGAAAAAATAACAAGCCTTAAACCGCTGTAAGGTGTCTTTGGTGATTTATCCCGCTCAGTGTTTGATGCGCGGCATATTACCACTTACTTTCGATTTACAGGCATAATATATATATAGAAAGCGATTATGGCGTTTGTTCGGCTTTTATATTATTACACTTTTTTCAGCAGACAAGTAATGACTAAAATATATATGTGACATAGGCAGTGCACGTCATTATATTGTCGGCCTTGTGGGCCGGACAATACAGCGATGCGAACGTCTTAACTGCGACACTCGCCAACAAGCGATGACCCTATTTACTCTATTATACACTAATGTTGGCTAGCGGGTCGTAAACGCCGCACTCGTTATTTATCCAGCGCTTGATAATAATCCATGGTACCAACATACGGTCAAACGCCGCTTCCATTACTCGTACTACTGCTAGAACTACAGCTGCTATTATATCTCACTATGAGTGGCGGTTACGACTTACCATTATTGCTTACTATAGTGGAAGGGTGGGCGACGATCGTCGAAGACGTAGGTAGCGACGACCCAGGAACAAGACGCAACAAAAACATACAGGAGCCAGATTAGAAGAACGCACACATAGACTACTTTCGAATGGAACCTGCCAAAGCCGGAAGGTCAAAACGCAAGCGGCATTTTTGGCATTCTAACCTTAGACACAACTGGATATATACAGGCACACTTACGTGCATAAGAGAAACGTGTATGCAGACCACTTCAACTGCTCTCTGTGCGTTAATGGCGTCGATTCAATGATGTTTTAAGCACGGTAACGCGATTTCGACTTAGACGGTCGCCTTAACACAGTGAAGCCTAAGAAAACGTTGTCCTATAACTAAAATCTGCAATAAATGAAAGAGAGCGAAGAATAAGGAAAACAAATAACAAAGGGGTTTTGATAAACTGTGTATTTAATTCTCCTAATTATTTAGGTTACTACATTTTGCTTTGCCTAAGGTGTCATTTGATTCAGATGTCCACCCGCCTTAAATTTGAGAGGTCCACGATAGAAAACTTAGTAATCATACACCGGTAATTTAGTTTGCATGGATGATCACAGTTGTTGACATAACTAAAACATAAGAATACAAAAAATAACTTTAAAAAAGGATAAAGCTGTGTATTTCTAAGATATTTTTAATTATTTCAATTGCAGCAGCTGGCCCAATAGCACGAGTTATTTATAACGCAGTACACAAAATATTTCATGTGTTGTGCCGCAAAGGGTGTCATCTTATTAAACCCGGATATTATTAATGCCGATGTTGTGCGGTCACAGTTAAAGATAACAAACATGTTCTAAACAATACCAATATCATAAAAATCTAACGAAAACCAGTTAGATTGCGCATAGATTTGTTACGTCACTGTTAGAGCAAACTTCAAGTATCTCGACAAAATCTATTTGTAAGTTTTTTCTTTTCAGAAAATTTTTTGGTATGTCATTGAAAAATATTTTCTCCAATTAAATAACAAATAGCCTACATGGCTCTATACTATACTATATACATACTAGCTGTATAAACATTCGGGATCCGCATTCGAGATAGCCATAGACAAACACCACAGTTTAACCCAGTATACTTTACAACTTGATGAAATGTATTCACTACATAGCCAAATATGAGTAGAGTCAGTTACATATTTTAGTCAATGTAAGAAACTGTGGTATCTTTTCGTGACCCCATAATCTCTTATTCTGTAGCTCGACTACGCCATTCAGACTCGGTTCGTCTGTCTCATTAAGTGTACATTTAGATGTTGCAAAAAATGTAAACGTATTTACCCTACTGCAATTCGTAAGCTTAAAGGCTTTCGCTATCGAACTTTGCTGTCGTCCTAACAAGTGTTCTTTAGTGCTGAAGTATGGCTTATGTATTCGTATGTCTATCATATACGGAAAATATAATCGGCCGTCGTCGTTTATGAACTGCAAAATTTAAAATACACTAATGAGGCGCACTAGTACTATAACGTAGCACTTGTTCAAAATAGTGTTCCAAAGATTTTGCAAGGGAAAACTCGGCTAAACGCCCCTGAATTACAAATTTTGGTGGGCATTATTGGCCTGGATTCAGTGTTAAGAGCTGTACAAAATATCTTTAGCCCGACAGTGAGGCTACGAATGAAGGTGCTTTATGATAGATAAAATACCATTCATCGCCGCGCTAACGCTTTGCCACAAAGCCTCTTACAATTTATTTCAAAGCTCAGCTTTCACAAACCGTTCCACTGGCTCGCTTTGTACAATATTTGCGCAAATACAGACACACGTATGCACGCACATAAGCAAATGAACATATACGAACACACGGAATTCATATGCAAGCTCAGTTAAGCTACGGCTGTCTTTCTCGCCACAGAGAATATTCTAAAGGCAGTGTCATTTCAAATGGTTTCTCTAGATTTTGAAAGACAAGAAGCGCAGTATGACGCGAATACGGTTCAGATAAAAAGGAAACCTCATATAACCTTATGATATCTGTCGTAGGCCCTGTTTGGCGTCTAATGAAGATGGCTTGAAACAGTGTTGTTCTGAATAATTTTTCCTTTGCAAAGGATCAACTTGTAACCCCCTAAACTGGTATGCCATAGCATAAGAGCAGTAGTAGCAATACTTTGCAGGCACGTATGAAGTTGCTTACAGGAACTTCAATCTCCCTGAGACAACGTAGCATTGCAATCACCGCGTAGCATTTCGGAAAGAGGGTTCCCAGGTGATCATGCTATCTAAGATTTTCTTGCATTGTAAGGCCAGGAAGAATTATTGCGACCACGGCGTAGATATGCCGAGCAATATAGAACAATCTCAATAATTCGTTGAAGTGGACCTAACAACATTTTTGATAGGCTACGAGCCCAAATCTTTCGAAGATTCTGACGATACTTTCAAGAACCTCGTGAATTTTATCTTGAGCAACGCTTCGACGAATTAGGAACAGTAGGGAGGTTTAATTTACATAAGCGATCATCGTGCAGATTTCCCAGCTGCAATTTTCAGCAGAATAAATTTTATGAGTACCACAAACATGAATGACCCGAGAGCAGAATCTGGTGGCGTTTCAATATCGACCTCGCGCCATTTCGACTTGATGCGACCGATCCTGACCGCTTGCCTTCAACTTGAGAAGTACTAGCGAAATTATTTCACAAGCGTCTCGTTGCATCCTAGGACGTACAGAGTCTGCAGAAAAATATATGTCTGAGGCAACTGAAAGCAGCTGACATATCCAAAAAGACCTTGACGCATATCTGATCTCTCTCTATAATGTCAGTGATTTCCTTTTTAGGGTAAGCGAGAGCCAGCTCGAACGACCGTTTCTATCTCAAAGCGAATTAACAAGCCGAGTAGAAACTAATAGGCAGTAGACGCTTATACTTAAAAAAACGCAAAACTATTGGACTGTGTTTTTTTGTAGTTAGTTCTGTAATAAGTTTTCTCGTGATCAGTTTCTCGGTTGCCGTTAGTGACTTATCATTTATGAATATCGGGGTATGTATTGTTATTGTGGTAGCTGGGAAGGAGTACAGATTACATGACATGTGCAATGTTTTTTTAAAGCGCTTACAAATGTGCAAACATTTTCGTTTAAAAAAGACAAGTATTTTGTTACCTACATCCATGAATGTATTCGCTGTGGGTAGCCCATCGAGAGTTATTCATATTCGGTGTACTTAAAGAGTGAAATACTACTAGGAGTACCAAATTCTTATAAATATAATCAGCCTGAAATGCTTAGTTCAAATAACTTAAACTCTTGTATATAATTATCTTCTAATATGCATATACGTATGTTTTAAGCTTCACGTAGCATTCACCATTGTTCTCAGCAGTGTCTTATATAAATCCTTGAAAGGCTCTTCCAAAGCATTGGGCTTTCGCACAACACATGTTACACACTATCGATCTAAATATTTTTTTTTAAAGCTGATCATCAGCCAACATTTAACGTCCACGGTAGCAGTTTTTGCATTTTTTCGTAAGACGGACCCCATATAAATGTAAATGTGCACCGGCGGAGGTCGGAACCCTGTGCACCTACGTGTCTCCTCCAGTCGCAAGGCGCATACGAATGCACCAAGCCACCGAGCTCGACACACACAACCGATCTAGAGCGTCCAAGGAACATACCCATTGTAGCAGAGAAAATCGGCATTTACAGGTCTTCATGTCCAATTTCAATATTTGAGCAGTACAAAACCCGCTTTAAAAATTTTGGAAAATAAAATTTTACCGGTGGGCGGTCGAAGGATCACAATAGTCAAACAACGAAAACACGATAAGTAAAAACAGATGTATAAGCAAAGCTGTAATCAGTATAGTCGGTAGGTACATTATCATCAAATATCCTTGTTTGTGCCGGACGTGCTCAAAGCGGAGGCGAAAATGTCACCCTGCCAGCAATATTGGTAACACAAAATACTCTAAAAAAGTTATTATCCGCACCGCTCGAACGCATTGAACGTGCTTGCGTCGCTTGTGTGGTTGACCCATCTTGTTCGTTTTAGCATGCACCACAGAGATTTGGGCAGGGTAGAGACCACTTAACGTGGCTTGTGAATCTCATCCATGATGAACTCTCACTCGGGACATAGAGAGAATTAAATATAACAGGTGTAATGAAAGTGCAAGTAGCAATAAATTGATGGTCTTGAAACATATTTGTACAATGGGATAATACCAGAGACTAGGAAAAAATAAATAAATCCGAGTATCACATGAGGTGTACGCACGTAATAACAGTAGCATATCACAAACTATCATAACTATTTATGGAGGAATCTAACTTATTAAGATCTGTAAGAAGGTCATTATAGCTGCTTTGACTTGTTTTAGCTTTCCTCTTTGAACTTTTATTATGAAAATACACCAAAAACGGGCGCTTTGCTTTAAACAAAGGTTTCAAATAAACGTGTATGTTCATATTTCACTTGTAAATTTTAAAACACAGAGATAATCGGACTTTAGTCGAACACCTAGTTACAAAGCAGTTTAGCGCCTTGTGTGTTCGCTATCTAGTAGTATCGAAGGTTCTAATGTCCAAGGTATCATCTACGAAGGTTTGTCAGGTCAGGTCTATTTCTGTTACTAGAGCTGTAGTATCGTTGATCACAAGGCTGATATTTAAAACACTAATCGCGTGAGGTAATTTGAAAACCTGCCGGATATGGTTGGGACTTTTTCGCTTTTTTCTTGGCTTTAACCTAGTTTATATTGCATCTGTTTGATTCCGTAAGGACCTTTATAGCCTAGAGACCTTCTTAGAATACTATTCACGTATGGCCAATAAGCGAACTAAGTAGATATATAAATTCGCCATATGCAAATGACACAAAATAATAGGACTCACAATGGTGTAATGAAGCCATGTTCGACAGGAGAAGGGACAAGCTAGACATTGTATTTCAATATTAAACCTATGTTACGGTCTAAAGTTTTAGTCACGCAGTAGCAGTCCAATTAATCCCCGTCAGCACTACCTCACTGTTGTCTTTTTCTGGATATTTACCATCAAAGTGTATTTATGCACATCAGAGGTAATTTTCAAAATAATGCTGTCGTTAAATTTTTTTCGGGCCGGTTCGATTTACATTGAGGCCCTTATTAGCCCCATTCTCCAGCATTGTCGTTACTCTGATCTACAAAGCGTGAAATACCATTGGCTCACTTATCATTGGCTGTTTTAACAAAGAGATATATTTTTCGCGACATGCTAGTTCGGGTATATTCCAAGCAATTTTGAAATGTCAATTAGAATGCCAACGATTTACATGGTTGAAAAATGAATTGGTTATTCTCGTTCTGTTGAGCATATCGATTATTTCGTCAGGTTTCCTGTGAGTTGTATCATCACGTCTGCTGGGTGAATACACATACGTGCTCTTCGGGACGATCAGCATATTTTAATATAAAAAACAGTGAAAAAACTAGTGAATTCTATTTTATTAACTCGCTATAGATCTAGGTGTGCTCGTGTTTTTGACGCGTCCGGCAACGGCAATAGGCATCAAGGAGAAATTGGCGGCGTTGGTCGCCGTTGGTAAAGAAAGAAATAGATCAGCAACAACAACCACAACCCTCAGTATCTTTTCCGATGTGTGGCACATACATCCTCGGTTCGGCGAGGATATCCCCAGGCTGAAGGGGCTTCTTAGACCCTTAGACCCTAAAAGAGCTAGTGCTCAGTCGTGCACTAACTACTACTATACAATGCCTTTTTTGCTGCGGAACAAATATTAAGCAACGATGAGAACAATGAGAACGATGAGAAGCAACAAATAATTAAAAACAGCAGAGAGATTTGCAGAAACGATATAAAGATAAAGGAGAACAATATCTGTTCCAGTTGAAGAAAAACGATGCTGAAGAAAAATAATTTTTAAAATATTTGCAATCAGTACGCAGTCGAATCGGCTGCCTATATCGTTGCGTGCTTTTGTGTGTCTTAGGTTGCGTTTAGCGGTGGGCTCCCGCCATCCGCCCGCAGTCCTCCGTACTCCCCAATCGATGTAAACACCGGGCATTTAAGACACTTCTCTTTAAAAGGAGTTAGTAGAAGGGAATGGTAAAGCGCTTCAAAAATTTTGAATGAGAAACAATTTTGCTGGTTAAACAAGGAAGGTTAGGAGAAAAGTGACCAAGGTGGTGCAGTAGAACACCATGACGTTTTTCGGCGTGTTAGCATCAGAGGTGAATGACTTGCAGTTAGTGCGTAAGTGCGGAAAATATGGCAGAGAAAGCGTGTGGCTCAAAGTGGTCAGTAATACCAGATGAAATTCTGTAACAATGTCATTAATCGTCACGTGATATGTGCTGGCCCATCAATCACTAAGCAGCAGTAGCCAACGAAAACATATCGTTACTTACGATGGGCGAAGGTTCATGTAACATCCGCAAATTTATCAGGTAGAAGCGTTCGATTTTGTAACATTAATAGTACCAAACAATACACTCATTATTATTGTTATTATTGTTAAAAAATATCAACATGCATGCAGATTTTTTTAGTTCTAGAAGTCAGTCAAACAGGTTGTATTTTTAGGACTGTGATTATGTTGTTGGCTTCTCTAGCGATATGCTTTAATTTCAATAAGGCATATCGCTAGGGAACGCTTCTGCTTTATGTATGAATTTGTTAAAGACATTTCTTACAGTTTTATAAAAATGCGCGTTTATAAACCTATATATAAAGTGTGGATACAATTCTAAGCATCCATAAAATCGCTCGGGATGGAGGCTTTCTTCGTGTGTTTATTTTTGCTTAAAAATTGAACGAGTTTCCAAGAAAATTCTCTGTTGTGGAAATATCATTTTACCCGAGTGAAACATTTAGTTTCAAAAATTGACTAAAAATACTTATAATTAATATCAATTATATTGTAAAAAAGCTACGTCAGTTTTTCGCGACTCGACCGTTTTTTAAAAATCCCGACCGCTAGTAATCTTCATATACTACCAGTTTTATGATTATTTTTATACTATTTCACAGATAAGATTAATTTAAAATCGCCCTTCGAATGATGCTCAAGGATTTTTAAATAGGTGATTTTCGATGTACGGCGATGCTGGCAATAATGTAACTTACTGCGATTTGCTTTTCAAATTCGAGGTTAAAGGATAATATTGTTCCTCTATGAGGACTAGTGCACGATAATGCAATAGAGAATTGGGTCAAGGTTAGTTACGACCGAGTCATTGATAGTTTTTCCAATGGCATCCAGTAATTGCAATCAAAACTTGACATGATTACCATTGCAGTTACTCAATCAACCACCAAACCAAAACCTGATTCGATTATCTATTCTTTAGGTACACTGAACAGAAAATTAATTTATATATATATATATATATATATATATTCTTTAGG